>PVKU01005872.1:0-114866 GCA_004027475.1 Anoura caudifer | reverse complement strand
AAGAGATGTTGCTTCAGTCAGAGATGAGGCCTTCTTTGTCCAAGTCCATTTGACACCTGTGTTTAGGTTCATAATGGCTCTCAGGGGGCAGAAGAAGAAGTTTTGAAATTAGAAGTTCTAAGCTGGTATTTTGATTCTCACTGCTTTGACAGATCAGAACTTTTGGCACACAGATTCTGCATCAGTGTGATAGGAATGACATAGGATTTGTATCTGAATATTAACAGGATTCATAGGGGAAAGAGTTTGGTGGGTGATCATGCTCTCTACAAATATTTGTATTCACTAAAGTAACTGAAGAGTCAATCATTTAATTCCTGCAGTGTCTGGTTGTAAACAGTAAGAGGTTAGTAAATACTCATTGGTGAATAATTGGGATGTTAGTGCAAATTACTGCTACAGTGATCACATTTGTGGGAAAGCCTCAGAATTTCATTTTAATAATATTTTGCTCATGTAGTCCAGAAAAAAAATAACAATGATTAAAATGATCAATTTCTCACTCCATTTATTAAAAGTCTTTTGGTATTCTTATAGTGCAATGATATCTCACACCCAGAATTTTTCTCTGACAGCTTAAACTACCTGCGCTTGAGGTGACACATATTGTTTCCCTCTGCAACTGTTTAGGATTCTCCAGAATACACAGCAGGCACTTATCTGCCTTCACAGTATTAAAAACAAGCAGAGAAAGAATAAAGACAGAAACAAAGACTAACCACACACCCTGCAAAATAACCTGCACAGTTATGAAAAGATGAAATAGAATGCTTTTGAACTTACACTCTCAAAAGCAGTTGTACCCATGTCTTGGTTCGCGGCAGGTTAGAAGTAAGAGGATTTGGTTTGAAATTTATGGCCCATACAGAGAAGATGACCCTTGTTTTCTTGTATCACTGAGAACAAACATATTAATCAGATTCCACCTTATTTAACAAAAAAACAGGATGAAAAAATTGCCAAACACTCCTCTAGCTGGAAAAAAGGGAAAATGGCAGAATAAAATAACGGAGAAAGAGTTCATCAGTTGATAAGTGGATAAACAAAATGTAGAATATTATTCAGCCATAATAAAGAATGAAGTGCTGATACATGCTACGATATGAATGAACATTAAAAACATGCTAAGTGAAAGAAGCCAGTCATGAGGACCACATATTGTATGATTCCATTTATATGCAATGTCCAGAACAGACAAATCTATAGAGACAGAACATATACTAATGGTTGCCTAGGGCCTGGAGGAATGATGGTGTAGGGCACAGGGTTTCTTACAGGGGTAATGAAAACTTTCTAATTTTGACTGTGGTATGAATGCACACTTTGTGAATATACTGAAAGCCACTGAACATCTTAAATAGGTAACTTGTATGGGATGTCAATGTTATCTGTGAGGAAAAGAGTGAAGAAATAAATTGGGGTCACTATAGGCAGGCTGCTAAATTACCATAATCTAGGAGGTTAAGACCAAGGAAACATTTCTGTTCTCGTCCTAACTAGCCTGGAAACTGAAACTACTGAACTTTGCAGTCCTGGGTCAATGCCTGGACACACATTACTTTAGTTCATTGTGTGTCAAGACCCAGACAGACACCAGACCCCCAAATAACTCCCCACAGCACACATGTATCCAGACCACCTGACATTCACCTGACATCTGCCATCCAGAACACCGGACGTGAGCACATGTCCTGGCACCTGTCCTCCATCTGACTGATAACTGCCTTAGACTTGTCCCAGGGCTAAGAATGCAAGACTAATTATTCTCAAAAACGCTTTTTTTTGGGGGGGGTGTATAAGAACTCTTAGCTTTTTTTCTTTCAGAACACTTCAGGTTTTTTTCAGTTTTGTTTTTGTTTTTAGCATAGTATGTTTCTGCTTTGTAAGCCCTAAGACCTTTGAATAAGTCTTTATCACTTATTTCTAGCTAAAACTTTCAGGCTCTTTGTGAGTTCCTTCAACATCTCAATTAGGTTGTTAAAATATCAGGGACTTAGCACGGGCACATAGTAATTGTTCAAATGAAAGTTAAGAATCACAAATGCTTTGGCATCTCATTCTCCAAATGATCTCTCTCCTACTCCCTTTAGGACATCCACATCAATACTTTTCACCATGTGTGATTGCATTTTCCCTCCAACATTGCCATCAATCCCGTTCCAAATTTCTCTATGACTACCGACACCATAACCATCTTTGAGCCATGCAGTCAAAACTACAAATATTTCTCACTATCAGCACACTTAATCCATCCAATTATTTTTATTCCTTAACTAAAACTACCTTAAGCCCTTGTTCACAACTGACTTAGTTTCTTCCCTGGATTCTCTGCCAACAAACTACCCAGAAAGAGAACAGAATCCTCTTCCTTGAGTATTATCGAGACAAACTACCCCCCTGCTAAGAAATTCACACTAATTTCTCTGGTATCAAAAGTCAAATTCTCAGCATTGTGTGTCCAGTCTTTCCATAAACTGGGATCTTCCCTAAATTAAACTGACTCTGAATCTTCATCTCTGTTACCCTCTTATTCAAAGTTTATGATCTAGCTCAAAGGTTCTTATCCTAACAGGAACTGGAGGATCTGTGAACTTTTATTTATATCTTTACTTTTACTAACTTCTAATTGAAATGTAGCATTTCCATAGTAGCAAACCATATTAGTTTAAAAATTACATTTTGTTATGACAATTATTCGGGTTTCTTTAAAAATAGTTCATGCTTGTCACTCCTTCAAATTTATAGTAGTTATTAGACTTAGTAGTTCAGACTTATTATTTTTTAATATATTTTATTGATTATGCTATTACAGTTGTCCCATTTTCCCTTCATTTCCCTCCACCCTGCACACCCCCTCCCACCCACATTCCCCCCTTTAGTTCATGTCCATGTGTCATAAGTTCTTTAGCTTCTACCTTTCCCACACTATTCTTGCCCTCCCCCTATTTTCTACCCACTGTCTATACTACTTATTCTCCGTACCTTGTCCCCTTCTCTCCTCCTCCCACTCCCCTATTGCTAACCCTCCATGTGATCTCCATTTCTCTGTTTCTGCTCCTGTTGTAGTGGTTTGCTTAGTTGGCTTTTGTTTTAGGTCTGGTTGTTAATATCTGTGAGTTTGAGGTCATTTTACTGTTCATATTTTTTATCTTCTTTTTCTTAGATAAGTCCCTTTAACATTTCATATAATAAGGGCTTGGTGATGATGAACTCCTTGAACTTGACCTTATCTGAAAAGAACTTTATCTTCCCTTCCATTCTAAATGACAGCTTCACTGAATAGAGCAATCTTGGATGTAGATCCTTGACTTTCATGACTTGGAATACTTCTTTCCAGCCCCTTCTTGCCTGGAAGGTCTCTTTCAAGAAATCAGCTGATAGTCAAATGAGAACTCCTTTGTAGGTGACTGTCCCCTTATCCCTTGCTGCTTCTAGAATTCTCTCCTTCATTTTAATCTTGGGTAATGTAATTATAATGTGCCTTGGTGTGTTCCTCCTTGGGTCCAACTTCTTTGGGACTCTCTGAGCTTCCTGGACTTCCTGGAAGACTATTTCCTTTGCCAGATTGGAGAAGTTCTCCTTTATATTTGTTCAAATAAGTTTTCCACTTGTTGCTCTTCTTCTTCCCCTTCTGGTACCCCTATAATTCGGATGTTGGGATGTTTAAAGATGTCCTGGAGGTTCCTAAGCCTCTCCTCATTTTTTTGAATTCTTGTTTCTTCCTTGTTTTCTGTTTGCTTGTTTCTTTCTTCCTTCTGGTCCACTCCATTGATTTGAGTCCCAGCTTTCTTCCCATCTCTGTTGGTTCCCCATGCATTTTTCTTCATTTCACTTATTGTACCCTTCATTTTTTCATCTAATTTGTGAGCAAAATCAACCAATTCTGTGAGCATCCTGATCACCAGGGCTTTGAATTGTGCATGTGATAGGTTGGCTATCTCTTTGTCACTTAGATAAATTGGCTCTGGGGCTTTCATTTGTTCTCTGGTTTGAGCCATTTTTGTTTCAGGTTTTTTTTTTTTTTTGGCCTAGTCATGGCTGTTACATAGTGAGGGGTGGAGCCTTAGGTGTTCCCCAGGGCGGGGCAGCCCAGTCACTGGGTAGTGACACTGTATGTGGTGGCAGGGTCCGAGAGGGAACAATGGCACTTGCTCTGCTCTCTCTCGGATTCCAGTCCCTTCCGCTGCTTCCCCTTTACCTGGATTATCTGCACGCCAATGTGGGACCACCTGGTCAGCCAGCCGCCTTGCTCGGCCTCACTGGGTCGACACAGTTGCCACCCCGTGCCCAGGGTCTGCTCGCTGCCGCCTGTGCACCTGGGATCTGCTAGCCACTGCTGCCTGCAAGCCCGGTCTGCACCTCCACTTTTTCTTGCTGAGACTCCACCCCTCTTACCGGTCTGGATGAATGGTTGTTGGACTTCCGAACAGTTCAATTTTCTATGAGTTCTGGTTGTTTTCTTGTTTCTAAATCTTTGTTGTCCTTAATTTTGGTTGTGAGAGGAGGCACAGTGTGTCCACCTACGCCTCCATCTTGGCTGGAAGTTCAGACTTATTATTTAATGTTTTAATGAAAAATACACATGTATTAGTGAACTAAATTTTTTTCATTTAGTTAGTATTGACGACTATCACTGATGGCCCAGAATTTGTCTAAGAAGAAGACAAAGTAAGTTTAAAACAAAATAAGGTAATATACCACAGCTTTTTTTAGTCACTTTTGTACACTTGGGCTGGACAGTTGGGCTGCTTCCAAATCTTGGCTACCGTAAATAATGCTGCAGTGAACGTAGGGTTGCATATACTCTTTTGAATTAGTGTTTCAGGTTTCTTCAGATATATTCCCAGCAGTAAAATTGCTGGGTCATAAAGAAAATCTATTTTTAATTTTTTGAGGTTACTCCATATGTTTTTTCACAGTGGCTGCACCAGTCTGCATTCCCACCAACAGTGCACAAAGTTTCCCTTTTCTCCACATCCTTGCCAGCACTTGTTGTTTGTTAATTTATTAATGGTAGCCATTCTGACAGGTGTGAGATGATATCTCGTTGAGGTTTTAATTTGCATCTCTCTAACGATTAGTGATGTTGAGCATTTTTTCATATGTCTATTGGGCATCTATACATTACACAATGGAATACTAGTAAGCCATGAGAAAGAAGTAAATCTTACTCTTTGTGACAGAATGGATGGATCTGAGGAGCATTTTGTTAAGTGAAGTAAGTCAGTCAGAGAAAGGTAAGCACCATATTACTTAACACATATGTGGAATCTAATGAACAAGACAAATTAACAAAATAAGAACAGAATTATAGAGAACAGACTGAGAGCTATCTGAGAGGAGGGGGTTGTAGGGCTGGGTGAAAATGTGAAGGGGTTAAGCAAAGAGAACAAAAACAAAAAACATAACTCCTCATGGACACAGACCATAGTATGGTGATTACCACAGGGAAAAGGGTTCAGGGGTAGGTAGAAGAGTGCGAAGGAGGAATAAATGGTGATGGAAGGAGACTTGACTTGGGGTAGTAAACACACCATACAATATACTGATGATGTGTTATAGAATTATATAGTGGAAACTATATAATTTTAAAATAAACAAAGTAGATTTGTTTGTACTGATATGAGGTGATTGTTAAGATACATTGTTGAGTAAAAAGAATCAAGATACATAAACAAATAAACAAATACACAAATAAAACAAGTTATCCTAGTTGGTCTGAGTACTTGTTGGAAATTTAACATTGTGGTTCCCATCTCATTGTTTACCAACTAATGTCAATTGGCTTCCTGGCCATTTGGTCTGTCTCTCACCTTGGAAGTGATTTGGTAGGAAGGACAGGGGGAGACACTAAGAAAAAGAAAAATATACTAGATATGCTGCTTAAATAAAAGCTATAAATATATAGATTTTTACTTGAATATCAGAAAACACTCATCTCACTAAACTGTTAAAAATAAAGGTATACTTTCACATTAAAAAAACACTTTTTCTCAACACATTAATGTTAATGACCCTTCTACTCTATTACTGAACTTTTATAGGCTTAAAATATTTAAAAACATATGAAGTTTTACCTAGTCTTGAGCATCAATGAATTAATTAAAGAAACTAATTCCTATAGAAAAAATATTATTCTTTATGACAGAATTATTTATGAATAATCTCTCCCTATCTAAAAATGTACTAACCTATTTGCGTTTTGAATTCAAGCATCTCTAAATGATATTAAGGTTCATATTTCCTCTTCAGTTCTCCAGATTTTAGTTCATCCATTCATATCAAGACCAGACAAGCAGTTTTCATTTTATTAACTAGTTTCTTTTTAAAAGAATAAACCCTCTCCCACCATGCTCACACCCCAGATAAATAATATGAATTTTTACTTCTGCTTCAAGACAGAGTAATGATTCCCATCCTATCCAAGAAAAAAAATACTATATTTTATGTTGTGAAGATTCTGAAATGGATGTTAAACAAATGTTGTGCTTCGGTCCAATAGACAGTTTTTACACAAAAATTGGAATAGAAAAACACCCAAATTTTCATTAGAAGAATCTGTTCCCTAACATATTAGGATTAAAGAAGACTTATATAGAAGACTTATATAGAAGACTTCTGGTGCAGTGTGGCTTTAAATTATGCTTCAATACTAAAAGACAATGCCTTGTATATTACCAATGCTTCAGAGGGAAAAATAATGTTCAAGTTCGGTAGGCCTGGGCTTTTATTTTTAATGTTCACCTAACAGACTTTGACATCCTTTGTTTCTCCTGGGGAAATATAAAGTCATGGAAGATGGCATGGGGCCAGTTGACATCTCCAGGATTATGAAGTAAGAATAAAATTGAAGTTCTTCAGTGGAGACCGAGACAAAGAGCTCATGTAAATTCTTCACACTTCCCACATATTTTATTCATTAAAAAGAACAGCAAAAGCAGAACACTTTTCCTACGCTAACACCATCCTGTAGAAATGAGAAAACGCTAGAGGCGTACAACTATTCAACTCCATTTCAGAATGTTATGCAAGTTTGCGGTAAATAAAATCCAGCTGCTCCAATGAGCAAGATTTGGTGAGTGGAAAACTTAAACAAGTCCTAGGAAATATTGTCCCAAATTAAAATAAAAAAATAAAAAACAATGTACTGTAGCTGTTTATATTAGAGAAAGTAGCTTATAAATAAAGATTTCTATTTTCTTAAAAATATCACTGGTACGTATCAACCAAGGACATATGCCTTTAATACACTTGGAAGATAATGGCTTAGAGACACATCTGGGTTTTTGTTGTTGCTTTTGTTCATTATCTGTGAAAAATATTATAAACCAGCACCCAATATATCTATTTGATGGATGAAAAAGGATCAGCTTCTCTAGTTCTACAAGGAAAAAATATATAGCCACTTTCTAAAGAATGAACCTGGTTGAATTTCAGAAGAAAATAATACTTTCTCCTTTATGTGGGTAAGATAGTATCAAAAGTAATTAAAAGCAGGGACATGAAAAACTCCAGAGAAGATCCTCACCTGCCATGAGACAGATACATTTAGATCACCGAACAAACAGAAATCCCTACCTGATAGGAAAACAAGAATAAGCACTTGATGAATGATTCCATGCTTTCAGTGGGCAAGAAACATATTTTCTAGTCCTTTCTCTATGACCAGTATAAATATATGATACTCTCTAAGATATTAGAACCTGTGTTGAACAATGATTACTTAATCATAATAATGAACAGCCATTTGTAATCTCAGAATTTATGGTCCTGTGCCAGAAGATGATGAAATGTTCACTAGGATATCCTAAATAGACATATTATACAGCTTTTGGCAATTCCACAGGGACATGTTGCAGACAAGTCTTCCAAAAGTAATTGTAGTTCAGTGTAACTTCCTGGGAAAGATTTAGACAAAATTCAAGCCCCATGCATTATATCTAGTTATGGGCTAGACAGAATATGAACATTTTATTATAGAAGGTATAGGTGAAGGAGGAGGAAGAGTTGGAAAAAAGGCTCAGAAAGAGAAAAATAGAAGTGATGAGCCCTGGCTGGTATGGCTCAGTAGCTTGAGCACTAGCTTGCAAACTAAAGGACCTCCAGTTTGATTCCCGGAGCACATGCCTGTGTAATGGGCCAGGCCCCCACTAGGGGGCACACAAGAAGCAACTACACATGAATGTTTCTCTCCCTCTCTTTCTCCCTCCAACTCCCTCTCTAAAAGTAATTAAATAAAATCTTAAAAAAAAAAGAAATGGTGGGTGGGTGAGTAAAGTTTGGAATTATAGAAGAGAGATAAGGTTAAGGGATTGGATCTAAGCAAAGAGAAAAGGTAGTAAGTTAAGGAATCAATAATAACATTTCAGTATTTCTGATTACCTGAAGCTTTCTGTTGGCCATTAGGAGAACCCTTTCCTTTCTACATTCCTCCCGAAAACTGTTCAGAACTAAACCTACAGAGATGCTAACTCCTGCTGACAGTTCTTTGTAGAACGGCTCGTGTGCAGAGCCTGATTGACCTAGTTGTGTTGATCAACTGAACATTCATAGTCATTGGAAGAAGGGCAGGGTTGGGAGTGATACTCATTACCATCAGGTTCCCAATTCCTTATCTGCTCTCTAAATCCAAAAGCTATTCTTATTTGGTGTTAAAACCTGATCTGAACTAATGTAAGGTTATTTATTATCTTCATTTGATCTAAGTGACCATTTATACATTTTGCTACAGAAATGTTCATGTGTCTGGTTACAGGCACTGCCCCAGACTCCAGTTGGGGTATTATGTAACATGTAGTATATGCACTATATTACTTTTGTAAAGTCTGAAAAATCTGGCCCCGAGTGTTCTGAGAAAAGCCTTGCGGACATGGACTATTGTACTCTGGACAGGGCTCCTCCCCTCCTTGGGAGTGGGTCCTTGTGAGACGAAGTTTGCCTCTCATATGAGAAACTACTGCTGAGCTGAGGAAATGCACATATATACTAATATATTTTTTTAGTCTCTTGTATTTTACTGTAAGATTTTCAAGAGAGACCTAAGAATATGCCTATCACCATAGGTCAACCTTCCCAAAGAGTATGGCCCAGATGAAGAAAATATGTTAGATAAAACTCAACAGAACAGAACCTGAAAGACAAGATGAAGAGCAAATATAATGTATAAGGACAGTTGCTTTCTTTTGATTTAAAATTCAAGGTAGCAAGTTTCCTCTACATAGTTTGGTTCATGGGAAAGATGTAAACTTTACATCCTTAAATCTTAAAACTGTTTGTGGAAACACTAATGTGTTTTGTGGAAACTAATAAATTTTAGAAATTGAAAAAGAAGTTATGAACTTATTTTAAAAAGACTTGGAATAAAATATAATAAAAAACCCCACATATAGAGATATAGCCAAGCACTAAGATACAAAGAAAGGAGGAAGGAGAAAGAGACCAAGAATTCATAGTAAGGGAAGACAGGATAATGGAGAATAAACTTTACTATAAGCTTCTTAGCAATGAGGAAAATTAGGCAAATGTGTAAATTCCCTCTCATTTTATGTATCTAGAGTAGGATGAACTGTTCTGGAGAAAAAAAATCTGGTTCTGAGAAATCAGAAAAATCAGCATGAGCATCACTGGACAAAAAACTCACACCTTCTACAGCAGATTTACCCATAGAGAGAATTATTAACTATATCAATATTATGCCACAAATTACTAAATATGTACTTTTATTAAACTACTTAAATGAAGAAAATTGAGGATACTATTCAGTTGACAGAAAATACAGGAGGATATTTAAATCAATGAACATTTATGTTGAACTCAATCTCTAGGGGCAGAAGCGATCTTTCAAATGTATATCCCAGTTACAAACGCCTCGCATAAAAATGATAAACATTTGCTAATTAAATGCTTGGGGAGGGTTTATGGGTTAATATGAAGATTTTTCTTCAGGCAGACCAGCATTTTTTTTTTACATGAGTGTTTTAGTGTTGAAGAACTGCAAGGCTATTTGTAACGGAGTTACTCAGTTAGCATGGCAGGCAGTTATAGACAGTGGAAAATTATGTGTCCAGCCACACAAGGCACTTTAAGGCCTATGAGTCTTCCCCAAACACGGCGTTATAAAATGTCCTTTTGCTAAAAATACTGGAATCAAGTAATTATCTACTTTTGAATTTTAATGAATAGGCCATCTGTTCATTCAAATTGAAAAAATGAAATTTTTCTACAAATTAACTACTTGATGAGATGTCCCTTGTGACTAAATCTGCTTTACTGCTTTCTATTATATTTAACCTAAAGGCGACACATAGCATATCATACCAAGTTTTGTAAACTAGAATATGGAAAAATGTCCTTCCTGATCATGGAATAAGACTAGTCTCTGTTTCTTTGACAGGATATATTTATCAATTATCAAAGGTTAATTATTATTACCATATTTCCATACTATTAAAATGAATCACGAGGAAGAAAAATGTGTCCATTTTTGTCTGTGATGATTATGACAAAAATTTAACTCTACACATTTTTTTTGGATTATCACCATAATGGTGAATAATTGTTTTCAGTCTCCTTATCTTCCTATTGAAGAACACTTTATTTTCTTTGTGTTGTGCTCTCAAGATGGCAGCCATTTACAAGATGGGGCTATTTAAATATAAATTATTAAAAATAAATAAAGTTTAAAATTCATTTCCTCAGTTGCACCAGCCACACAGCAAATGTTGCTATGGCTACCATATTGACTGTGCAGAATATTTGTATCTTTTTCAGAAAGTTCTACTGGACAGCACTCTAACATCTGTCTTACCCCACTGAAAACAAGACAACAGGCCCAAAATGGAGTCACTTATGCTATGACTCATGTCCTGAAACTGAGACTTCATTTCAGTTTCAGCTCCCACAGGAATAGAATCTTAAAGCAGTCAGCCGTGAATCACCTGTTGAGCACAAGTGACGTAACCTCCCTGGCAGGTCCCTACCACCTCCCAAGGAAAGTCACCTTGGAATCACCAGCCCACCTTTTCCCCTGGCATGACTTTCCTTTTTCCTCTTTCCTCTGCCTACAAGTCTTTGACTTTGCACAGCTTCGGGAGCTCCTTCTGTCTGTTAGATTGCATGCTTCCCTATTCAAATAGATTTTTTTCTCAAATAAAGTCAAAATTTTTAATGTTTCAGCTGTATTTTAACATCTCTAATCATCATCCCTCTAAAGAATCACTACCTCTTTCATACTTATGCCATACTTATTTTTTTTTTAACCATGTCAAACATTCACACATGGCTCTTTAAAAGATCACACTTTTTTACAGTTAGTTGATTTATCTTTTAGGTTTTTAAAGCCCTGAGGAGAAAAAAAGATAAGTTTTATGTATTATTTTAGGAAACAAAAACAAAATTGGTGGTGCTTTATAAATGATGCATACTAGCAGCATGACTTTGGCAGAAAATATACTACATTTATACCAGCAGCTGCAGATTTCACTCTAATTAAATATGAAAATACTATTACAATCTGAAATTATACCTGTGTTATCAAATTAGCATGCCCACTATTACATTTACAGAGACTATTCAAGATGCTGCTGCCCTTTAGAAAGGAGCTTGTTGTGTGTTCTCTCATTATTTAAGATAAAGGCAGGTTCTCTACGCACTATGACTAAGTTACACTAGGGCTGAACCATCTCATTTGAACTTATTTAATAGCAGCTTTAATTTTATTTTTTACTTTTATTAGCATTTACTTTATGCTGAATTTACTCCCAGGCCACACATTTTTGTTTTCGGTTTCTTCTGGGACAGAACTTTTTCTTCCGTGCAACCTCCCATTTTAGTTTAGGAACAATCTGCTCTTCTCAGTAAGATCATCTCAACATGGCAGAGAGCGTTCACATTTGGGTTAATCCACCCAGGAACTGTGTTAAGTTTTTTTGCTACATCTTGGGAGACTTTTTTCATCTGGATGTGCCCAATGACCAGAGATCTACAACTAAACCTTAAGTTCATCATTAGTCTCTGCATTTTTAAGCATGGGCAGCAAAAATTCAGCACTTTTTGGGCCACCCACCCTGTGTCCAGCATCACTGTTTGGCCTGGGCATACCTACCAACTCCACTATTGAAATGTTGGAATGACACACACCACTTCTGTAAAATGTTGGAATGACACACAAAAAACTGACATCCTTCCCATACTTGGTGGTGTTTCTGATATGCCTGCTATTGGTGGTCTGGGCAGTTTCACAAGTGCCCTTAAAGTGAACATGAAGATTTCAAACTCTTAATTTGTATAATTTTGGGGGTTTTCTGGGTCAAGTGAATAGGGAACAATTATCAGAGGTCACTTCTGGCTGTTTTTGGGAAGAGTTAGTAGCAGCTTTAAATTTGTATACTGCAGCCATGTTGGATTTCACCTACAAGAAGGGACCGGTTTGGGAGGTAGCAAAATTCACTTTTCTTCTTCTTCAAGTCTGACCTTCTGCGGCTCCCATTTCACTCTCCATACCCCCACCTCTATCACATAACGCCCCCAGAGCAGCCTGCCAAAGCAAGATAATGAGGGTCACTTTTCTGTCCTCGGCTTTTCTTCCCAGAGTCCTCCAAACAAGACCCTCACTATTTCCCAGACCTCACCACTGCAAAGTAATTTCTCATATTAGATTTGTAGTAGCCACACTATGTAACTGGTATAATAATTAAAATCCCCCCTATGTTCATCACCATTTATTTCTTCTTCTATTCCTTTTCCTTCTCTGCTTATAATTCTTTACATAAGAGAGGTCTACCCAACCCCCAAAAGGGCACATTGTCTTCTCTTAAGAAAACTTAGCAATTTCACTAGCTGTATTTCCTTTATTTTTATTATTTTTGCTATTACAATTGTCCTCATGTTCCCGCCTTTTCCCACCTCTACCCAGGCCCTGATCCCTTGATGTAACTAGTTTTTAAAATGTACTTTCTATAATAGCACATTTTAAGGACTAGTTAAGTCAACAATAAAGCAGTTCAACTTCTGTATATAAAATTATATATTATGTCTTAATAAAAATATACCCATCTGTACCCATCTGTTGCAAAGAATTGACTCCAATTTGATCTGAAAATAGACTTGGTTTGCTAATTAATTGCTAGAAAAAAGACTAACTTCTTCGTTAGCATAATATGTACAAATTTTTAAGTCCTGATGCCTATTTCCCAGCCCAGGTCAACTAAGCCAGGGTCTCTAGACTCTATAGTAGTTCTCTGTGCTCCCCAGGCAGTTTCCACATGCTGGCAGTTTGGACTTATACTGTAACTCAGACAATGCCTGATCAAACACACAAGTAACCTTATAAACAAAACAACAAAGTCCACATTTGCAGGGGACAGGTAGTGACAGAAGGGAGGGCTTCTATTTCAAAAATAAAAACAAGTTAACTTTTGTGGAAACTCTGAGTATCAGAGAACCATGACTGAATGAGGGCATCTATTTGCTCAGAGAAAAAAGCAATAGGACACTTTGACAGACAATAAAAGTTTAAAATCAAATACATGTGATTATTAGCAAATGTCTTCCATGAATAACATTTCTTTAGAAAATGATGACATTAAGGCAGTGGTTGGCAAAATTTTTCTGTGAAGGAACAGACTATAAATATTTCAAGCTTTGCAGGTCATATGGTTTGGGCCCCAGATACTTACCTGTGCTGTCGTAGCCTAGAAGCAGCCCAGACAACACGAAAATATGAGCATGGCTGTATCACTAATAAAGCTTTGCTTGAAAAAACAGGCAGAGGGATGGATTTGGTCTTCCGACTGTACTTTGCCACCCCCAGCATTAAAGAATATTGTAGGACATTTCTTTAAAACTCTTATGGCAAATTGTACTTTTTCAAAATCCTGTAAGAGTATCTCACATCTCAGAGCTTTTCTACAATGTGCCCCCACCATTCCCTCCCATCAAGAGCTACTTTGTATTTTTCAACCTCCTTAAATCTGGCCAGGCCCTGTAACTGCTTTGGCCCATAGAAGGCAGTGGGGATGCTGGCCTGGCACCTTCTGCTTCCTATCTCTTGGCATGTTGCCCATAGAACCCGGCCACCATGCTGTGAGATACCTCAGCTTCACAGAGGGTTGATGTTTAGGTGCTCTATTCAAATTCAGACAAATAGTCAGCACTGATTGCCAAGCATCTGATTAAATGATCTTGAACAGCCACCCTGGCCAAGTATCTGGGTAACTCTATCCCCAACTGCCACCTGACTACAATCATGTAAGGGATCCCACACAAGAAACACCTGCTGAACCCAGGCAACCCATGAAACCGTGCAAGATAAATTGTGTTAAACCATTAAGTAGTTTGGCATGCTACAATACAGGTAGAACAACTTTTGGGGTTGTTTTTGAGGGTCAATGACACTTTTCTGCTAATGCAGATGCTTTTATTTATATAGGAATTTATCAATAAGCAGACACTTTTCATATCCTGAGTTAAAGAAATGTATTTCTTCTAAAATTCATGAATAATTCTTATTTATTTTAAGCTACATGTCTAAGTCACCTATAAGTCCAATAGCTATAATAAGTAAATCTATTTAAAAATTTTATGCTAAGATTAACAGTTCTCCAGCTGTTACAAATGAGGAAGACAGGTGGGGTGGAGTCATTAGATACTACAGCAGCACTGTGATTCTAAATTAGAATTGCCATCAAAAATCAGCTACGTGCTTAAATTAAGTTAATCCCAAATAAGACTCATTATTCTTTAAACATTTAGAACAAAGTTTTTTTGTAACTTAGTACTAAAAATATAGTGTTTCAGAATTGACAAAGACACAGCACTTAAACAAGAATTGTTTCAAAAACAAACATTCAGCACAAAGCTTGATTTAGAGTGGATTCTCAAAATTTGAGTAGTTGATTAGCTCACTGTTCATTCACACAATAATGGCAATATCGAACAAATGAACTTTAGTGAGCAAATTAATACATGGAATCTTTTCTGACAAAAATAATGAAAAGAGTACAACATCCCACGTTTGACTAGGAATCACTCTGATAGCTTCAACTGGGAAGTTTATTAAAGTTAGAAAACTCAGTTCTATTGTGCTCCTATGAATTCATTGGAGAGACAGACACTGAACTCTGAAAGGCAGAGCCACAAGGCAAGAATCAGGATTCTGAGTACATAAAGCTGAAAAGGACAGAATATAAGACACAAAATTTTAAATTGTGGATTAAGAGGGATGAGAACAAGAAAATAGGAGAGCAATTTCCTTAGAGTCATCAAATGTCAGATTTGAAATATACATTCAAGGTCATCATGTTCAATCCTTGATTTTATAAATGAGAAAAACTATGTCCCAAGGGCCTCAACAACTTTGGGGAAAGAACAAGAAAAAATATATCTTGGTAGGACAGAATCAGAACTACCGTATTTTGCTGTGTATAATGCATACTTTTTTCCCTATTTTTTGAAGGAAGAATAAGGATGCACATCATACATCCTTCTGTAGTACTAATTCCATATCATGTAAATGTTTTTAATTCTTTTATGTATGCTTATGCATTAAAAGTGTAACTCTAGGAGGAGAGGAAGATGGTGGCGTGGTAGGAGGGAGCAGATTCCATTTACCCCTGCACATGGGAGAGGAATTTGGCCGATCTGAGGAGAAACGGAGCGGTCAACTAGCAGAAGCACAGCATATTTGAAAGTAGGAGATCGAAGGTTGTAGCGGACATTGAAAAATCGGATGGTAAGGAGAGTACTTCAGAACAATAAGAGCCCAGAGATCAGCGCGGAGACCAGGGCTGCTGAGGCCCCAGCCCAGCGCTTGCCATGCCTGCTATGGGGCTCTAGGGAGGGAGCCAGGTCCGCACACAATAGCACAGGGCTTCAAGACCAAAGACTCCCGTGCACAAATGGAGATAACTGCACACGCGTGCAACCATGGGCACTCAACGCACGCAACAGCAGACGGCTGCACGACCAGAGACCTGTGACCAAAGGCACCCATGCTCGAAGGGGTCATCTGCGCAACAGGAAACCTGTGGCCCACACTGGGAACCTGGGGAGTGTGAGCGATCCATGGGATAATTGGAGCCTACACATGTAAACCCAGGTAGTGCGCATGATCCATGGGAAATCTGGAGATCACCCCCGTGAAATTGGGGTAAGTGCACGGCGTAGGAGACCCGAGCTCACACCCATGAACTCCGAAATATCGGCGCTCCCCAGGAGGCTCAGAATATATGACTGTGGCCCTGTGTGGAGAGGTGCCGGGCTAGCTCTGGGAGGACTAGCCCAAAGATAACTGAGTGCTGAACAGGGAGAAAAACGATACCATCGCCCTCAGCCTTTGCAGCCACCAAGACCAGAAAATCTGGCTTGACAAGTGTGAAAACAGCAAGAGTTTTTTGTTTGTTTGTTTGTTTGTTCATTTTTCTTTTTTAAATTTTTTATTATTTTTCATTATTTTTATCTTTTTTACCCCTCAAATCCTTTTCCTTCTCTTTACTTCTTTCTTTTCATTCCTTCTTCCTTTCTTTCCAATTTTATCTCTTCTTCCTTCCTCTTTTTTCTTCTTTTTTAATTTTTTCTCTTCTACTTTCCTCTTTTTTAATACCCACCAGTGAGACAAAACAAAACAAAACAAAACAAAAAACCTGGAACACTGAAAAAACTAGAGCTGGTCCCAAAAGGGGGCATTCCAACATCTGAGACAGTGGAAGCTGTTATCACCAGGATACCCAAAGGAGACTGCACCACTGAATCTCACAGGTATTCTAGCACCATAAACCAAGAGGCCAAAGAGATCAATTTAAGAAGCTGAGGCTAACAAGAAGAGTCTCGAAAACAATGGGAAGACAAAGAAATAATCCCCAAATGAAAGGAAAGGAGGAAGCACCAGAAGGAATGCTAAATGAAACAGAGGCAACTCAACTATCAGATTTTGAGTTCAAAGCAATGGTTGTCAGGAAGCTCCATGAGTGCTCAATGAGCTACCAGAAACTACAGGGAAGCTACGATGAACTTACTGCAAACTAGATCAACATGAAAAAGGAAATAGAAATTATCAACAAGGGCCAGGAGGAAATGAAGAATACAATTTCTGAACTGAAGAGCACAGTGGAAGGAGTGAAAAGCAGAATCGATGAAGCAGAAGATAGGATTAGCAAGCTGGAGGACCAAGTAGAAAAAAACACACAGAAAGAGCAAGACAAGGAAAAGAGGCTCAGAAAGAATGAAGAGGGATTAGGAGATATGTAAGACAATATGAAACGTAATTATATCCATATAGTAGGGATACCAGGAGGAGAAGAAGAAGAGCAAGGGATAGAAAACCTATTTGAAAAAGTAATGATGGAAGACTTCCCTAATTTGATAAGAGAAAAAGTCACACAAATCCAGGAAACACAGAGAGTCCCAATGAAGGGGAACCCAAAGAGGCCCACTTCAAGACGCATCATCATTAAAATGGCAAAATTCCAAGACAAAGAGAGAATCTTAAAGGCAGCAAGGGAGAAAAAGGAAGTAACATGCAAGGGAGCCCCTATTAGGTTAGCAGCTGACTTCTCAATGGAAATGCTCCAAGCCAGAAGAGAATGGCAAGAAATATTCCAAGTAGTGAGAACCAAAGGCCTGCAACCAAGACTACTTTACCCAGCAAGGCTTTCAATCAAGGTAGAAGGCCAAATAAGGAGCTTCCCAGACAAAAGAAGTCTAAAAGAATACACCTCTACCAAAATAGTTCTGCAAGAGATGCTAAAGGGACTGCTTTAAGGAAAGGAAGGAAAAGAGAAAGAGAGAGAGAGAGAGAGAGAGAGAGAGAGAGAGAGAGCGAGCAATGCAGGCATGAAAATGGCAATGAATAAGTACCTATCAATAATAACATTAAATGTAAATGGATTAAATGCTCCAATCAAAAGACATAGAATAGCTGAATGGATAAGAAAGCATGACCCACACATATGCTGCCTACAAGAGACCCACCTCAGGACAAAAAACCTACACAGACTCAAAGTAAAGGGCTGGAAACAAATTTTCCAAGCAAATGGACAGGAAAAAAAGCCGGGGTAGCAATACTCATATCAGACAAAGTAGACTTCAAAAGAAGAGCCATAAAGAGAGACCCAGAAGGTCACTTCATAATGCTCAAGGGAAGAATCCACCAAGAAGACATAAACATTGTAAATATATATGCACCCAACATAGGAGCACCTGAATACATCAAGAAAATCTTAGAGGACTTCAAGAAAGATATTGACAGCAACACAATTATAGTAGGGGATTTCAACACCCCATTGTCAAAAATGGACGGATCTTCCAAACAAAATATCAACAAAGGTATTGTGGCATTGAACAACACTCTAGATGAAATGGACTTAACTGATATATATATAGGGCCCTTCATCCCAAAGAAACTAAATACACATTTTTTTAAATGCACATGGAACATTTTCAAAGTTAGACCACATGATAGGACACAAAACAAGCCTAACAAATTCAAGAAAATTGAAATCATACCAAGCATTTTCTCTGACCACAAGGGACTGAAACTAGAAATCAATCCCAAAGGGAAAAAACCAAAAACCCTCAAAATCATGGAGATTGAATAGCATGTTATTAAACAATGAATAGGTCAAGAATAAAATTAGGGAGGAAATCAAAAAGTTTCTGGAAACAAATGAAAATGAACTCACAATGACCCAAAACTTATGGGACACAGCGAAGGCAGTCCTCAGAGGGAAGTTCATAGGGATACAGGCCTACCTAAAAAAGATTAAAACATTTCAAACAAACAACCCTATGCCAACAAGAACTCGAGGAACAACATCAAAGACAGCCCAGAGCAAGTAGAAAGAAGGAAATAACTAAGATCAGAGCAGAATTAAATGACATAGAGACTAAAAGCACAATTCTAAGGATCAATGAATCCAGGAGCTGGTTCTTTGAAAAGATAAACAAAATTGACAAGCCTTTAAGCAGGCTCATCAAGAAAAAAAGAGAGAGGTCCCAAATAAACACAATCAGAAATGAAAGAGGAGAGATTACAACGGACACCACAGAAATACAAAGGATTGTAAGAAATTACTATGAAGAACTGTACGCCAAGAAATTTGAAAACCTAGGTGAAATGGACAAGTTTCTAGAAAAATATAATCTTCCAAAACTCAATGAAGAAGAAGCAGAAAGCTTGAACAGACCAATAACAGCAGATGAAATTGAAGCAGTAACCAAAAAACTACCGACACACAAAAGCCCTGGACTGGATGGTTTCATGGGAGAATTTTACAAAGCATTTAAGGAAGAGCTAACCCCTATCCTTCACAAACTTTTCGAAAAAATCCAAAATGATGGAAGACTGCCAAACTCTTTTTATGAATCCAGCATCATCCTAATCTCAAAACCAGATAAAGACACAACAAAGAAAGAAAACTTCAGGCCAATATTGCTAATGAACATAGATGCTAAAATCCTCAACAAAATATTGGCAAACCGCATCCAACACTACATTAAAAACATCATACACCATGACCAAGTGGGATTTATCCCAGGGATGCAAGGATGGTTCAACATTCACAGATCAGTAAATGTAATACATCACATAAACAAAAGCAAAAACAAAATCACATGATCATATCACTAGATGCAGAAAAAGCATTTGATAAGGAACAGCACCCATTTATGATAAAAACACTCAGCAAAGTGGGAATACAGGGAGCATTCCTCAACATAATAAAGGCCATATATGAGAGACCTACTGCCAACATCATACCCAATGGTCAAAAACTAAAATCTTTTCCACTAAGATCAGGAACAAGACAAGGTTGTCCACTTTCACCACTTCTATTCAATATAGTATTGGAGGTATTGGCCACAGTGATTAGACAAGAAAAGGAAATAAAAGGCATCCAAATTGGAAAGGAGGAAACAAAACTATCATTGTTTGCAGATGACATGATAGTGTACACAGAAAATCCTATAGATTTGGCCAAAACGCTGCTCAACCTAATAAATGAATTTGGCCAAACAGCTGGATACAAAGTCAATATCCAGAAATCAAAGGTATTTTTGTATACCAACAATGAAACAGCAGAAGCAGAAATCAAGAAAAAATCCCATTCGATATAGCAAAAAGAAAAATAAAATACCTAGGAATAAACCTAACCAAGGAGATAAAACACCTGTATGCAGAAAACTACACAACACTGAAGAAAGAAATCAAGGAAGACACAAACAAATGGAAACATATACCATTTGGAAGAATGGTATATGGATCGGAAGAATTAACATCATCAAAATGTCCATACTACCTAAAGCAATTTACAGATTCAATGCAATACCTATTAAAGTACCAATGGCATATTTCACAGACGTAGAACAAACACTTCAAAAATTTATATGGAACCATAAATGATCTCAAATTGCTGCAGCAATTTTGAGAAAGAAGAGCAAAGTAGGAGAGATCACAATACCTGTCACCAAACTGTATTACAAGGCCACTGTAATCAAAACAGCCTGGTACTGGCATAAAAACAGGCACATGGACCAGTGGAATAGAACACAGAGCTCAGAAATAAACCCAAGTCTCTACGGTCAGTTAATATTCGACAAAAGGGGCAGTAACATAAAATAGAGTAAAAATAGCCTCTTTAACAAGTGGTATTGGGAGAACTGGAAAGTTACGTGCAAAAAATGAAACTTGAGGACCAACTTACACCATACACAAAAATAAATTCAAGGTGGATAAAAGATTTATATATAAGCCATTACACCATTAAAGTCCTAGAGGAGAACATAAGCAGGAAAATCTCAGATATTTCACACAGCAACATTTTTAGTGATATATCCCCTAAAGCAAGGGACATAAAGGAAAGAATAAACAAATGGGATCTCATCAAAATAAAAAGCTTCTGCACGGCTAAAGAAAACAGTATTAAAATAAAAAGAGAACCAACTGTATGGGAAAACATATTTGCCAATGATACCTCGGACAAGGGTTTAATCTCCAAAATATATAAAGAATTTACAGGACTGCACTCTAAGAAGACAAGCAACCCAATTAAAAAATGGGCAAAGGACTTGAACAGACACTTCTCCAAGGAGGACATACAGAGGATCCAGAGACACATGAAAAGATGCTCAATATCGATGGCTATCAGAGAGATGCAAATTAAAACCACAATGAGATACCACTTCACACCAGTCAAAATGGCCATCATAAACAAAGCAACAAACAAGTGTTGGAGAGGTTGTGGAGAAAAGAGGAACCTAGTGCACTGTTGGTGGGATTGCAGACTGGTACAACCACTATGGAAAGCAGTATGGAATTTTCTAAGAAAACTAAAAATGGATCTACCTTTTGACCCAGCAATCCCACTGCTAGGATTATATCCCAAGAACCCTGAAACACCAATCCAAAAGAATCTATGCACCCCAATATTCATAGCAGCACAATTTACAATAGCCAAGTGTTGGAAGCAACCCAGGTACCCATCAGTAAATGAATGGATCAAGAAACTATGGTACATTTACACAATGGAATTCTATGCAGCAGAAAGAAAGGAGCTCCTACCCTTTGAGACAGCATGGATGGAACTGGAGAGCATTATGCTAAGTGAAATAAGCCAGGAAGTGAAAGACAAATACCATATGATCTCACCTTTAACAGGAACCTAATCAACAAAACAAACAAACAAGTATAATATAACCAAAGACACTGAAATTAAGAACAGTCTGACAATCACCAGAGGGGAGAAGGGTGGGAATTTCAGAGGAAAAGGGGAAGGGTTTGGAGTAACAAGTATGAAAGACACATGGACAAAAACTAGGGGGGGTGGATATGGGAGGGAAATGGGGAGGGTTGGGGTAGTGGGCTGGGATGGGAGTAAAAGAGAGATAACTGTACAAGAACAACAATTAAAATAAAATAAATAAATAAAAGTGTAACTCTAGAAAGCAATAATGATATCTGTATGCAAAATAGTACCCTGGGAAAAAGATAATTGGTTTTGTTTCTAAATATAAATAAATTAAAAATTTGATTAAAAATTAAAATGAAATATTTTTCCCCAGAAAGTTTGTGCCCAAAACATGGGTGAGCACTACTCACAGCAATGTACTGTAGAACTCAGCTCCTTTAGAAAGCTGAAAACCAATGAATGGAGGGACAGGGCCACTTTTCGTCACCTCTCCATTGCAGAATATGTCTGCCCCTTATCACCAGAACAGCCATTGCAGAATAAGAGTATAACCACTCTGGACTTTATGCTAGGAAAATTATGTCAATAGAATTTTGAAACACTATAAAAAAGGTAGCTAAAAATAAAGGTGTAAGTTTATGAAGAGAAAGACAATTGACAAATGAAGAAGTCTTAGATTACCCAACTGCTGAATTCACTTTTCTCGTACTTCAGTTTCTCATTCATAAATTCACAATAGGTCAGGGAGAGCAAGAGCTAAACTGACAAAATAGAAAATCGAGACTATCTGCATAAAAACAAAAGACTGGCTCTTAGGCCCTCAGTGTTTGCTTTCTCCTCAGTAAACCACCCACTGTGGTCGCCATCCAAATCAGAACAGAACACAGAGATAAAACAGCACTTACAGAGGTTAGGAAAGAGCACGGACTTAAGAAAAAAGTTTAAAGGAAGTATTTACTCTGGTAGCCAGGGTATCTTTTCAGTTGCCCCACATTTATCTCCCAAAATTTAAAGGATAAATATGTCAAATCCATGTTTATTATACCCATTATTTTCCTGATTTTATAGGCTTCAACCTTATATTTTTTTCTAGTTTCATTTACTTGAGGTAGGATGTCAAAAATGGTTTCCCTGGATTTTTCACCTTTTTAGTGGCACTCTTGCAACTTCTTTATGTGCCATCTACATTTCCCAGAAAGTGTCTCTAGAAAGAAAGCAGGGAAATGCCATAGCACTTCACCACAGTGAAGCACTGGAAGAACAAACAGGATGATTTGAACTTTTGGCTTACAGCAACACTTTAGGCCAATGTGATTATGAGATGATTTGCTATGATCAGAAACTCTAATTGCAATACTGAAGTTGGTTGCTTTGCGTTTATACTCATAATTGAGTTTGGATACATTTCCCTCAAAATGTTTCATTTTATGCATGTTAATATTGGCACAGTTCTGGTGCTTTATCCACTCATGTAATCTCCTGAACACTTGCTCTCTTCCCTCAACCTTACCATTTCCAAGACAGAAGAATTATGATATTTACTTCTCGTATAAAAAATAGTGAAGTAAAATATACCCTCAAATATATCATTACCAACAATTTACCCAGAGAAATATATATATTTTGTATAGAATTTTACTTTAAAAAACTCAGGCTGCCCTAATACTATTTGAAGAAGAGATGCAACATGAAAAATTGAATAGAAGAGTTGGTGTCAAAACAGCTTTGTATTTGTCCTGGCTCAGGAAGGATGAAGCTGATTGTACAAGTCCTTTCATTTTCCATGATTTCAGCATTCATCTGCAAAGTGATCCTACATAGCTTTAAATTTAAGTCCAATTTTATGATCACGTGAACCTTGAATGTTTACTTAAAAAGAAAATGAAATGGCTTGTGGAAGTTACATCTACTTTTCAGTATTTCACTTTAAAAGCAGCTGACTTAGAGAATCTTCCAAGTCCAGCAATTGTTTTTCTATAAAAATGTAGAGGGCCATTGTTTACCTTGGAGACCTACTTCCTGAAATTCAACCTGAGTCCCTTGATGTGTCACTTGCACAGATTAAAAAAAAAAAAAAAAAAAAAAGCCAATTTCCAAGGCCAGTGGTCTGGAATGGCTCCTGGGTTCTTCACATTCCACTTGGAAATCTCTGAGAAGCTACAGTGGATATTTACATTTGCAAAGCTAAAATTTTAGCTTGTTTTGGCTGGGGAGAATTTACATGTCTAAAACACTAGTAAAGCTACTTTTATAGACCCTGACTGTATTTGGAGGCCCACTGATATTTTAATTTTTGTAAGCAGAACACTGAGCTGAGGTGTGCAGGTAGGACAGCAGCTCCCCTGTTCAGAGCAGAACTGTGATAAGGTAACAGTACCACCCGTGCAAAGGTGGAAATGCTGGAGGTGGGGAGGAACTCAGCCTTGTGCTGTAGTGGTTTAGTAGTGCTAAGAATTAAAGGTTGAATCTTAGATGGCGGTGGATTCTAAGAGATAGAAGTGCTTTTTAACATCTTTTAATCTCATTCTTCTTAGCACAATTAAAATGCATGTATTAGGAAGAGCTATCCAAATCTGATGAAGAGACTGAGGCGTGGTAAAGTCGTATCTACTGCATGACTGCTTGTGACATGGGTGTCGGTGCAGGAACTATGGCCCTCTCTCCGAGCTCCCAGCATCTGGCACTACCACAGCAGGAGGTGGAAGTCCTAAAATATTTTATAAGGGGAGCAAAATCTTCTCTGAAACTAGCCATTTGACTATGGATGTTAATTTCCTATCTAATATATTTCAGAACGCAGATCTGAAACTGCCCATTTGATTTGTTTCTTATTTTTGGAAAGAAAGAAATTTCCTAATGCATTGTTGGTGCCAGGTGGTTTTTAGCTGTTCTGATTAATTAGATTTACCGTTTACTATGATCTGGATAGTTCCCTAGAGAAAACCAAGTCATCATTTAATCTGTGAAACTGTCCATTTATAAATTTACAACATGAAGTTCCACCTGTACAATAAATCTGACCATTGTAATGACCTAAGTCTTCAGAATTACAGAACAGAAAGACAGCTGTTGTTGGACACAGTGTTCATTAGCCAGTAAAGCAGATCTGAATCAGGTAAAGGCAAGCTACAGACATAAGCCATCAAAATAAGTGGAATATAAGAAATTTGTAAGAAATGTGTAAGGAATAAATGTAAGCTATAAAAATAAGTATTATCCAAGAATAACCTCAGCCAGGTGAATATCACCAGTGATGAGTCTGCTGACAGTATGTACCCTTGATATGATGTGGTGAAAATGATAATTTACCTCCATGGTCTTCCTCCAAAAAGAATGTAACCCTGTTGTAATCATGACAAAAACAGACAAATCCCAACTGAGGAACATTCTACAAAACATCTGACCGGTATTCTCAGAAGTGTTAAAGTCATCAAAAGGCAAGAAAAGTCTGAGAAACTGTCACTGCTGAGAGGAGCCTACGAAGACATGATGAATAAATGTGAAGTGAGATCTTCAATAGGATCCAAGAACAGAAAAAGAACAGCAGGCAAACAAAATAGGAATAAAGTATTGGTTTTAGCTACTGGGAGCGTATCGGTGTTGGATCATTAATTGTGACACATTTACCATATTACTGAGATGCTTGTCATAGGGAAAACTGGGTGCAGAGTATATGGGAAATATATACTATCTTCACAGCTTTTTTTTCTAAGTCTAAAACTATTACTAAAGAAAGTTTATTTTGAAAAATTAGTATTATTTTCAACCAGTGCTTTCCAAACACTAATGTACATACACATCACCGGGGGAATCTTCCTAAGTGAAGACTCTCGGGTAGGTGTAGGGCAGGGCCTGAGGGTCTAATTCTAATATGCTCCCAGATGAGGCCAGTACCATTGGTCCAAGGACCAGTTTGAGTAGCAGTTTGAGTATCAAGGTTCCTATCTAGTACCAGATTGCTCAACCTCTGTACCATGAACATTTTTGGCCAGATGATTCTCTGTTGTGATGACTGACCTGCCATAGAATATTTAGCAACCCCACTGGCCTCTACCCAGTAGATTTCAGTAGCATTCCTTTCACTAAATTGTAACAACCAAAAATGTCATCAGACTCTGCCAAATGCTTCCTGTGGGGGTGGGGGTGTGTTACCTCCATTCAAGAACAACCAACTTAAAGCATTTACTAAAATACAACTGTTAGGGGGCTACTTAGTAGAAATAAAACACAACCTCTTCATTTATCAAATAGTTGAATGCTTAGTATGTTCCAGGCTTTTAGGAACTTAACTATAATCATTTTATCAAGTTTAGTTGTTAGGAATCATCTATTCACTGTCACAGTAAAAGATGATTTAAAATATATGGTGTCTGCCTTTCAGAAATGTATTAAACAAAAGTTGTGTGATGTAAGTAAAATGTACAGGGGGATAGGGAACTATAAAATAAATATTAGCCACTGATAAAGCATTTACAATTAAAGCTGAAGGTAAGTTTGGATGCTACAAACATAATATATTTGTATAGCTTTGGACAATTTAGAGAATGTCTGCCTATGTATCATTATCTTACTTGAACCTGCTAAGTACCCTTAGAAAGGGACGTTATCCTGACTTAGGAAAAAGGCTCATGGCAGTTACTTGTTCAGCATCTAAAGAAAATTAAAGCAGAACCAAGATCAGATCCAGGTGTTCCAAATTTCTAACTTCTAGAAGTTCGAACTTTTAATTCCATGCCTGGTAACATTTATTCAGGCAACCTCTGGCAAATCAGTTAACAATTCTGAACACTACATTCTTTACTCTTGTAATGGGATAAGAGAATTTAGCTTATAAGTTTCTAGTGATGACTGAATGGCTTACCTACAAGCAAATGTGTGTGCACGGTGTTCAGGAAATGCAGTTTACACATGTTATTTAAACTCACGTAAGTACAGTCTTAAGACTCCAGAAAGCCAAATTAAACATGTCTGTTGGTTCTGAGGCCCACATCCAGAATGTGGCAACAGTGTTATATCCAACTATTAAGACTGTTTGAGATTAACATGCCTTTAGTTTCTTGATCTCTTTTAAGAATTCATTAAGAACCACTGTTTCAGTGTGACTGACAGAGTTAAAGTCAATTTGAAATGTCTTGCTTAAGCTCAAAGGATGCTAGTCACACCCTTTCCCAAGGCACCTCAGGAGGGAGGAGGGATCAATGAGCTGTGGTTAATTGCATTTATCCAGCACGTAACTTCAAAGGCATACTGATTTGAGAGTACTTCAGCTTCAGTAGATAGACAACAGAATACAAAAGTGCAAATGGTGGAATTCCACAGCTGGTGTTTATATACTTAAACTCAGATGGCACATGCAAACCAAAGACATGAAACCCTTCCCTTTCTTCTTATGCTTGTACCTCCACGGATAGTACATTGATCAACAGCACAGTAGCTGATAATTACTTTGCACCTGCCATATGCCAGAGACTGAGGTGGGGAAAAAAAAAAAAAGCAAAACAAAACACTTACGGACTCTCTCAGCCTTCCAAACACTCTGCACTGTGTTTGTTTTACAGATGACTGATGATTAGAGAGGTTGAATTATTTGTTAAAAGTCACAGTTAGAGGGCAAATCAGTTTAAACCTTATTATATTGTAGCACCTGTTTGGTTTCCTCTAGGAGTTAGTCATTATATTTAAAGGTTCTCTCTATATCATTACCCAGAATCCTAAGATCCTTAAGAAAGTATCCGAGGAACAGGAACAGCATCTGCACAACATACCTAGTGTCAAGAAGAGAGCAAGCCCAGGCACCCAAATAAGAACTCCCTGACCTCTGTAGGGTGCTCAGCACATATCACACTGTGATAACATTACCTGCTGGCTTTTCTGGAATTTCCACCATACTTCAGGATTCATGAGTTTAACATGCTCATCACACCACCCCCCACCTCACAGCACAGTACTTGGTCATGGTAGACACATGAGGAAGTGGGTGAGCATCAACACGGTTTCCATTGTACCCTGAACATTGGTACATTCCAGTGTATTCTGAATGCAGAAAGGACAGAAAGTTCAAATAGGAAAGACCAAGTACAGTAAGTCAAGAGAACAGAAATGCACATGACCTCAATAGCAAGAGACCAGGGAAGAATACAAGCCAAGCAAATACTGTTCTCCAGCCTGTTGCCTTCCTTTCATAGTCAGTAATGCGCAGGGAACGCTAGGCATTCTGCCCTTATAGCCCAAGGGCCCACACCTGCACTCTCCAGAGGCTCTGCGGTGGCTCCACAGACAGAGTGTTTCAAAGAGCCATTGTATCAATAGCACCTACAATCCTGCCTTTTAACAGTACAGTTATAGTCCCAATCATCCAGACAGCGGACTGGAGAAAAAAAAAGAGGTGTTTTTAAAATGGGGATTAAAATGCTCTTCTTTACACAGAAATTAGAAGTAATATAATTATACACTGAAATATCTTACACTGACTGCTTTCCCTGTTAAACATAACTTCAGTTTTATTACATGTACCGCAGTAAGAGATTAAGATACAAATACAGTTTAGTGACCACCCGCTCAGCACATCCTGCTTGGTCTATTCACATAGGTTAGTAGTATTTTTCTTTCTGAGGGGATTTTTTTTCTGATAAACAAACCTCAGAAAGCTAGAATCTGTAAATGGTTTCCATTTTGACTCCACATACAGGGATACAATATAATTAATTCCTACCATGAGGTGAGGGAATTTTACCATTGGTAAAATTTTACCAATTTTGCCATCACTCTTTATCATTTTACCATGAAAAAGAGTGATGGAAACACCATCTGTATGTGCTGAATGTATGTTTTAAACAGCTGATTGTCCTCAAGCCTGTTAAGCATTCATTCTATGGAGACACTTTCACCTAAGTGTAAATTGCAGTCCCATAAAATAAAAGCCACAGATTAAAAATTGCCCATCTGAGCAGGTGCTTCAGTTACCACTGAAACTTATCCCAAGGTAGCTGCTATATTCATTTAAAATGCACATTTTTGCCAAGTGATCCTTAACCTGGAACAATTTCCACTGTCTACTGACTGGCAGCTGATACCTTCATGAGTGCCAGAAAAATGCCAGTTTTCTTAAGAGGTACAGTTAGTTTGCCCTCTTTCAATCACTACTTTGTCTTTAGACTCTGCTTGTGAGCATGATGAACCAGCAGGTGCACTGATGGATGGCAGCAGCCAGGACTGGACAGCATGGAGATCGAAAGGCTGCTTGCAGTCTCTGAGGTTAACTCACCCAAAAACATACACTGCCATGGCTGTGAATTTCAGCAGCCAGGCACCAGCTGCAAAACTTGCTGGCCTTGCTTTAGGAGGTACACCTGCTCTGAGAACGAGAGCTGTAATGCACTGGGGAGAAGCACGCTGGACTTGCTGCCAGAAAATCTGAGTCTGAATTACAGTTCTGTTAGGTACTAGCTATGAAACCTAGGAAAAACCATTAAATTCCAATTCAGTTTCCTTACCTGTACAATAAAGTTCTTAATACCTGTCTCAAGTGCTTGATGATGGAGAGAGATGGTAGATGAGGCTTCCAAATAGTAAAGCAATATATAGATCAAGCAGCATTAATCCAATCAGCGATTTACTGGAGATGTCTTTTATATTGCTAAGTAGCATGACTAAAAATTTTACTTCATATTATACAGATGTTATTATCTTTAAACATGGTTTTTATCATGGATCTCACTCAGCTGTCACCAGAATTGAGGCCCACTTCACATCATTCTAAGAATCTAAGGGAATACATCATACATATGGGAACTGTAGGTCACTCACAGGTTCCATTGCCTTTGCCTGGTAATTTACCATGAGGAAGTCAGCCCTTCAGATTGAGGCATCAATTAAACACCAAATCTGTGGTAGGGAAACACTGAATTTTATCATTGATTGAGCTCTTTTATGGTTTATTTCTCAGGTTCTCATATTAATGCAAGTCATGTATTGGTTTTTCCATATGCCATCTTTAATCATTGCAACCAAACCCTTTTTACACAGAAGAATCTCGAGACTCCAAGGGAGAACTGAAAATGCTCGAGCTAGTGAATGGGGCAGCCAGGATTCAAGCCCAGTTTCTTCAGATTTCCAAGCTCATGTTCTTTTCTTTGTTGTGAAGGAGTCTCCTTTCTAAACCTTCTCCCCAACCACAGTGCCCATTAACCAACACATTCAACACTTACTCCCTCCTAATCATTTCAATCATTTCATATTTTTTGTAGCTCCTTTTCAGAAAACATTTACCAAGAATCAATTATGTGCCAGGTTCTCTCATCAGATAATATATCAAAATCCACTTGGTCATTTTAACTTGTAGAGAATGTGCACCCTATAAGGAAGCTTTGTTTATCATTTTCTTCATGCCTCATTGTCTGTCTCAAGAATTTCTATGTACTATTTTGTGGGGTGATAGTTGCTCCATTTAACCACACTTAGAGTAATGATGCAGTCAGTAAGATTCGTGTACCCCCTCTGATAAGTCTCATGAAAGAGACTTAGTTAAATAACATAGTAGAGAGGAAAGATATAGAAATAGGAGGAATGGGCCAGGAAGATTTGATGAGACAAGGCTACGAAACAAAAACCACCTGTGCACTTGTTAGGCACAGCACTAATCCTAAGGAACAGTCACATTCAACTTAGAGTGTTAGAAATGCACATGGAAAATTATAAGCAGCCATGCTTGCATATTTGAGCCCTGTCCACTATAGACTTTTTTGTAGAAATGATTTTCCAGTGGCTTGTGGCACTTGGATGATCTGTTCCATTTCTCAGTATCAGGCAGTATTCTTTGAAATCCATTAGGAATTCACAAAGCACATTTTATTCATGTTTAAACATCTGCTGGACTATGCTGCTCAACTTGATTTTGTGTTTTAACTCCAGAAGCTTTCTCTCTTAAATGTCTGAAGTTGTGTGGGCTTGTTTTTTCATTTCTTGGTTTTACAAAATACCAAAAAAGTTTAATTTATATTCTAATTTAGAATAGAGCATTAGAAAAATACATCTGAAATCTTAAAACAATTATGGTCATTTTAATCATTTTATTAAAATCAGTTACATGTATAAGTTGTATGCAAGCAAAGAAGAGGGTAATTAATATATTCTGATCTCATTACTCTGAGCAATCAAAAATTACCAGTTCAAAACACTTTCAATAAGAATAGAAAAGCTAATGCAAAGGAGCAGAACCCTTACTTTGTTCTCTTACAAAAATCAAACCTTGACTATAGTATATTGCATTATTGATTATAGAAGTCAAGAAGCTACCCTTCCTGGTATGTGCATGTAGTAAGCTCTACTAAATCCATAACTGTTAAAAAGTGGGTTAACCCAACTTTACTATGAAAGCATTAGTAATACATGCTGTCAAAGTGGAAAAGTATATGTGCAAATGACTAATAGTTTCTCGTATGTTTGTTTGAAAACCTATAGGGGGGCTTTTATTTTGTTTTGGTTCTCCCAGAGAAAAGAGAATTAACTTAGAAATTACTGTTATAATGGTGCTAAAAATAGGAGAAAAAGAGTTTCTACTTCATTGCTATTTATATTTTCCTTTCCTGCTGTTTTTTTTTTATCTTCTTACACTTGCACTTGTCTGTTTGTCACCTATTTGTCATGAGGCCAACTGTATTAACTATAGTTTCTAGTTTTTGTATTCCTGATGCTCTGGCATTTGTGGCCTCACTGATGGGAGAGACTGCCCCACCCAGGGCTGGCTCATTCTTAAAGGCAGCCAAGAGCCCATCTGGACATGTGCTTTTTGTGTTAACTGACCCATTTAGACCCCATACCCCAACCATCTTTTCAAACACACACAAAATCAATATTCCACCTATCTTAAATCAACCCAGGGCCCAGTACCAAATGATTAGGGAGAGCCAGAATTACTAAAACTAGCTGATTCTAAACTGTTTAATCTGCCCTGCTTTGTACTCCCCCTACAAAATAAACCAATAAAGGCCCTGGCCTGGGCTTTCTCTTGCTTTTTCCTGCCTCCCAATAAACCTGGGGCTTTCTCATTTGGTTCTACATTATTTGGCAGCATCCTTCTCTTGGGAAATGTGGGTAATAAAGTCTTCCTTCATTGGCCTTGACCTCTCTGTGCTATCACACAGTCACCTCCATGAAGTAAGATTCTGCAGGTACAATCATTGATACACCTTCTCTTCCCTTCCATAAACATCATTGTCATTGTTGTCTGGTTCTGACAATAGCACCTACTCACCCCCTGCCCCATGTCCTTGAACAGCTTTATCAAGGTATAATTTACACAGCATAAAATTTACCAATTTGTTCCACTTATAATTTAGTAAATTTATAGAGTTGTGTGACCATTGCTATAATTCAATTTATGAACATTTCTGTCACCACAAAGAAGAATCTCTCATGCCCACTGCAGTCAGTCCCTGCTTCCGTCCCCAGCTCAGGCAACCCCTGATCAGCTTTCTTGTCTAGGGATTTCTTTTCTAGACATTGCATGTAAGTGGAACTACACAGTCTGTACTCTTTTACATCTGGCTTCTTTCTTGCAGCATAATATTCTGAAGTCCATCCATGTTGTAGTACATTTATTGTTGTAGTACATTTATTGTACATCCATGTTGTAGTACATTTATTGTTAAACAGTATTCCATTGTATGACTATACCACATTTATTTTTCCATTGATTAGATGATAGTTATTTGGATTGCTTGCAGTTTGGAGCTATTACGACTAATGTTGCTATGAACATTTATTTGTAATGCTTTATGTGGACCTATGTTTTATTTCTCTTGGATAGATACTTAGAGGTGGAATTGCTGGACTATATGGTAAGATTATTTAACTTCTTAAGAAGCTGCCAAACTGTTGACCAAACTGACTGCATCATTTTATATTTAAACTAGTAGTGTACAAGAATTCCAGTCTCTCCATTGTCCACAACACTTGATAGTGCCGATTTTATTAATTGTAGCCATTCTAGTGGCATAATGTGCTTTTTTCCCCAAAATTATAAGACAAAAGACATTAAGGCAGTTACAGAGGTAGTGGAAGTGAATCAGCTGGGCCACGCTGGCTTAGAAACAAGTTACAGAAGCAAAAGAAGGGTCCTTTCTGTCCATAGGAGACAGAAAGGCAAAGGTAAAAAGCCTGGGGGAGGTGGAGGGGAAAGGGAAAGGCCCGAGTGTGCTCCCCAGAAGAAGAGGGCCCCATAAAGTGTTTTTTAAATCATGGTATTAATTTGCATTTCCCTAATGACTAATGATTTTGAGCATCTTTTATGTGCTTATTAGTCATTCCTATATGGTCCTTTGTACAACTTTGGTGAGATGCCCAGCTAGTCAAGTCTTTTCTCCATTTTTAATTAGGATATCCATTTATTATTGTTGAGTTTTAGTAAGATATATATATATATATATAACAATACAACTCCTTAGATATATGATTTGCACATGTTTTAATCTGTGGCTTGCCTTTTCATTTGCTTAATGTTCCTTATTCAATTGAAAAATTTTGATTTTGATGAAGTCCAATTTATCAGTTTTTCTATTACAGATCATGCTTTGGGTATCATGAATAGGAACATTTTGTCCAATCTAACATCACAAATATTTTCTCCTGCTTTATTGTAACAGTTATACATTTAGGTTTTAAGTATAGCTCTATAATTCATTTTAGTTTTTTTTTGTATGTTGTGATGTAAGGGTCTAAATTCATCTCTTAGTATGTGGATATCCAATTGTTCTAGCATAATTTGTTGAAAAGACTATCCATTTCCCGTTGCCTTGGCATCTTTGTGGAAAATCAATGCCTTAAATGTAAGAGTTGACTTCAGGGGTCTCAGTTCTGTTCTATTGATCTATATGTCTGCCTTCACACCAGTCTCACCCTGTCTTGATTTAGTAGGTTTTACATAGTTTTGAAATCAGGAAGTGTAAATCCCTCAACTTTATTCTTCTTTGTCAAAATTATTCTACCTTTTGCATATCCACATGTATTTTAGGATCAGTTTGTCAATTTCTACCAGAAAAAGCCTGCTGAGATTTTATTAGAAATTATATCAGATCTATAGATTAATTTGGGGATAGTTGACATCTTAACAACATTGAGTCTTTCCATCTATGAATGTCTGTTGACATATTTAGGTCTTTAACTCCTCTCAACAATCTTTTCATTGTACAAGCCTTGCTCTTTGTTCTTGGTACATTTATTCCAAGTTATTTGTTTATTTTTTTCATCTTAATGAGAATGGAATTGCTTTCCTAATTCTCTTTTCAAATTGTTCATTACCAGTATATAAAATACAATTGACTTCATATATTGACTTTGTATACTGTGACCTTGCTGAATTTAGTTATTTCTAATTGTGTCTATATTCCTTAGGATTCCATGCATACAGTGTCACATCAGCTACTAATAAAGACAGTTTTAGTTTTTCTTATACAGTCTGAATGCTATACTTTCTTACTTTTTTCCTACTATAATGTCTAGAATCTCTAATAGAATATTGAAATGATAAAAGCAACATCTGGACCTTGTTCTAAATCTCAGGAAGAATTCCATCTTTCACCAGTAAGTATGATGTTAATACTATGTTCTGCACAAATGCCTTTTATCAGGTTGAGGAAGTTTCCTCCCATTCTTACTTTATTGAAGTTTTGTTTTCATGATCAGATGAGTTGTGTTGATTTCTTTTTCTGCATCTATTAAGATAATCCTGTAGCATTTCTCATTCATTTACTAATAGAGTACATTACACTGATTGATTTTCTGGTGTGAAAAATCCTCATGTTCCCGGAGATATCCCATTTTATCAGATGATAGTGATGTCTTGTGCTTTATCTTTGGTTTAGGTATTGAGTCTTCCCCATTTTTGGTTGTTCAGTCTAGCCAAAAGTTTATCAATTTTGTTGAATTATATCCTCAAAGAACCAAATTTTGGTTCCATTGATTTTTCTCTCTTACTTTAAAAAATATTATATTTACTTCTGATCTAATCTTTGTTATTGCTTTTTGTTTGCTTGCTTTGTGTTTCATTTGCTCTTCTTTTTTTTCTGGTTTCTTAGATGGTAGCTTAGTTTATCAGTTATTTTTTTTCTTTTAGTCATTTAATGGTATAAATTTTCTTCTAAGCACTGCTTTAGATGCCACCCATAAATTTTAATGTGTTGTGTTTTCATTTATTTCCCTTCACAATATTTGCTAATTTTGTTTGTTTGGGACTTTTTCTTTGACCCTTAGGTTCATATTAACCAACTGAAAATCTTGGTATAATGAAGAGTTTGACTCAGAAAGTCTGGGGTGGGGCTGGAGGTTCTCCCAGGTGATATTGGTGCTGCTCCCACATGGATCATGCTATCACTTGAAAGGCTCCAGTCAGCACATAAAATAGGGTTCAGCTATTGGGTGGAGCTCCTGTAACAGGGCACTTGTAGGCCATAGACCAGCCTTTAGCTGGTGGTTTTTGTATCACAGGTTAATCTGAGTCACAGCATCATGTGGTACAAAACATGGTGATCTATGTATAAAAATCCCATGGCTCTAAAGGTGTCAGACATTCTACACAACCTGTCCAGTAAAATAATTTTTTGGTATTTTAGCGGTAGATTTTTTTTTTTAAATCTTTGCTGATTTCAGTCAGTAGCTCACCTAGGAACTTGACTAGCCTGTAGAGGGCTCTAAGCCAGGTCTCCACAATACCAAAATTTTCCAAGGAAAACTCAGTGTTAGCTTTTGCTCATGTGGCACCATATTTATGGGCTTTGCTTCTCTCTGTCTCTTACCTTCACTTCTCTCTCTCTCTCTCTCTCTCTCTCTCTCTGTCTCTCTGTCTCTCTCTCTGTCTCTCTGCTCTTTGTTTCACTTTGAAGCTGGATTTCTGTTGAAAACAATCATTGGTCCTTTAATTAATTTATTCTTGGAGATTATAGCTGTGGGGAAATAACTGAACAACAGTATTCTGAAATTCACAGGGCCTGGCTATGCAGGAAATAGGAACATGGATGCATATATTCTAAACAGGAGTTAACAACAATCAATCACCAAAAATACAGACAGACAGACCTTGAGATGTGGTGAGACAGGGAAAAATAAAAGCTAAAAATAGGAAAGGTAGCAGAGAAATGTTGGGAAAAGGAATACCTGCTCACCCTCTTTACTCCCCAACACATCTTCTGTAAGTCCATATATATAGAAATCATCTGCATTTTACACATGGACAGAACAAGAACATATGAAAAGAAGTAAATATCCCCCAAAAGAGAAGATAACATGGATGGAAAACATGTATGTGAATAATTCTTTTATGATTTTTTTCCTTTAGAAATGGAAATGAATTCAGAGTATTCCACATGTAGTTTTGTCTATTTAACTGGTGAATAGGTCTCTATAATTTCAAGTTAATTACATAGAGTGTCATGCATAATATTCAGTACCTACTCACTGTAATTATAGTTCTCTCTGTCACCAACAATCTGTTTATCTATGATCTATGTACTTTCATTCCTTAATTAACTTAATTAGGGATAGCCAATGATGGGTCAAACATTGTACCACTACATGCAGAAAGAACTCCTTCTTGTTCATTTCCATGTCCTTGGCACCTAGTATACTGCTTGGATAAACACCTAACCCTAACCCAATGTGAATCTCAGCCTTTTCTTTCCTATAAAACAAAAAGCATATACAAGATGATTCCCAAGTTCCTTCTCCCATTATATTTAAAATGAAAATTTAGCTTGAAAAGTTAGAATTACCTATTGAATTGCCATAAGCAAACACATGCCGCTGAAGTGTCTTTTTCTGCTCACATATGGCAACAGACAGAAAGAGCATTTGCACCACTGATGAGCATTTCCTCTGAAACCTCAAAGCCAGAAACATACATCCGGGCTATGCCCCATGATCAGCAAGCATAAGGCTGGCATGTTTTCTTTGGAATCCAGAAATTATTTGGAGCCATGCTGGGCCTGGCAGAAGCTGAAGCTAGCCAAGGCCTGGTTCTGATCATTTACAGCTGCTTCCCAGTCTGCTCTCATCCTACCAGACTCTAATGAACCCCAAGCCAGGCCTGCCTGCTGTGGCTTCCGAAAGGGGCAGAGGCAGCAACTCCACTCTTAAATAAGCCTTCTAGTTAGTAAATGACAGCATTGATGCTGGAGTGTTCTTATCAACTAAAACCATGAAAGAATACCTCTCCCTCTATGTTCCCTGGATTGATTTTAAGGCAGTATTAATCTCACTTGCAAAAATGCAAAGATAAGAGATAACAAAGCTATATTTTTTCAAGGATAATGATGCTTACATTGAAGAAAAATACATTGATCACAGAGTTGTGTATGAGTTTTCTTTGTAACTGAAACAATTTAATGAAGCACAATCTGTGAGGGTGATGACTGAATAATCGTTATAGCCTGGATTTCAGAATATTCCTGAAGAAGTTATGATAAAGATCAAAGTAAAATAATATACAGACTTTCAGAATATGATCATGAATTTAATATGTAGTTCTGAAAGTTAAAAATGTAAGGCAATCACATCTGCAATATAACTGTTCATAAATTGCAAGCATTATAGCATCCCAAAAAATGGCCTTAGACATCATAGATGCCAGGACAAATAAATGTTCGGTAAATTTTGGAAGAAAGGAAGGAATGAAAAAAGGAAGGAATGAAGGTAAAAAGAAATGAAGGAAGGAAAACAATGAAAGAAAAAGGGAGAAAGGAAGAAAAAAGGAAGAAGAAAGTATATTCTTTTTGCAATTTAAAAATATAACTAGATTATTAAAGAATCAACATAGAAAATCATTTTTAAAATTCACATTCATATGCCTTACAGCAATCTCAATTTGAACTATCATAGAACCAAACAGCAGGAAAAAAAAACCACTCTGAGGTATTTAGAGAAGGTATTAATCCTTGGTTTTGCTAGACACATCCATTTACCACGGTGACTAGTCTAATACATATAGAAACAAAAAGCAACATGGCATCATTTTAAAGTACCCTCGGAATCTGAACACATTAAAATAGCTCCATTTGGAGAAACACATGGACCTTTCACCACTTATTGATGGAAACAGAATCTCTTTAGGGTCTAGTTGACCATTTCACAGTTATTCTTATTTAAAGACTTACGGGAGATGACAAACACTGTCCCCGTAGCAATGTGTTGTGAACATAACTTCATGAATTAAATAAATGCCGCCCTCCAAAGCAGTCTTGATGGAGGACAGTTATTTTTAGACATCAATTGAGATTATTTTAATCTAGGTACCTATTAAAATTATAAAAGCATAATTGCCTATACTTTTTTAAAAGCTAAGAAATCTTTAAAAGATATTTTTTTAAATGAAGAGAAGCAAAGTTTTGCTACCTCAAAATATGCCTTTTGGAATATTGATTTTAAGCAGGTTGGTTGGAAGACACAAAAGACTTGGGGAAAAACTTGATTTTTCCCTGAACTGCCTAAAAGGGACTTAGACAAGGAGCTGCTCCAGGAAGAGAGATGTCATCACAGCTAACTATAGTTTAATATAAAGTAGAAAGGGATAGAGAAGAACCTAGCAAGGCCAATTTGATAAAAAGTCCTCTTGGTGTTCCATTGTTAAAGATGGCCCAGCAAACACCTATTTACCAAACGTTTGCTTTTCTATCTCCATGTGTGTTGCCTTCCCACCCTTTGAAGTTGTAAGTAACGACTGTCCCCCACCCTCAACATCGTTAGCTCGAGAACGGCAGATGAGCCTTAGCTACTCCATGAGTCCTTAGATCCCAGTCTACGACACGCCCACACATGCATTCACAAAATCAGCTCTCAGTATTTTCTCCTGTTAATCTGTCTCCTTAAATTTGATTATTAGCCCAGCTAGAAAAACTTAGAAGTTAGGAGGAAAGTTACCTTTCATGCCTTCGCATGTACATGAATAAATAAAATGAATGACAATCTAGAAGGGTCAATGGAGCACTGGTCTCAGTCCTAGTTTAGATCTAGTTATGTGACCCCTGGTTCTTACTTTGCTTCTCTGGGATTTGGACTCTTCAGTGATAAAATAGAGATGGCTGGCTGTGTTTCATCTAAGCTTCTTTCCAACAGTAAAATGCCATGGTCTCAAATACCTGCAATTTGATATTTCAAATCAGGTTCTATGTGGCGCCAAAAGCGGAATAAGAGTCTTTGTGATATTTTCGGAAGGCACAGGCAAGACAACTGCAGCACGAAAATATTGCAGATGACACAGCTCCACATGTAGCAAACATAATGTGGGAGCATAATTTAATATGATGACCATAGTTCAATTTATGCCCTATTTTTACCCTGAGTGAAACTACTGTTAATTTATTTCTACATTTTGCTTTTGGCCAAAATATGGTAAATCAGAAATAATTGCAGAATATTAAATATTCCAATGACCTCTGTGAACTATTCCTAAAATATTCTTTGTAGCCTTCTAGAGAAATCCTCAGGAGAGTTGGAATAACGGGGAGCTTATTACTGCTAAAGTCATTCATTTTGTTATTTGCACTCAGGGATACCAGTATACTGAGGCTGTGAAGAACATTTTCTCAAAAATCACAGAATAAATTCGGTCTGTTTGAATTACTTAAGTAGATGAGAACCACTGGGAATCTTCATGGTGAACAGAAGGTTTTGTGGGATGAAATCTGGAGACAAAAATCATCAGAATGAACCAGAAATAGAGAAAAGAAGATGCCATAGATGTCTATTTGTAGATAAGAGTGAAACAAGGAAGACAAAAAGATGGGGGGAAAAGCAAATACTTGTGTTCAACATTATATGAAAGAGGGAAGGCTTAAAAAAAGACAACCAAAAAAGGAGTAAAATTTAAATCCTCAATGTGAAACTCCAGAGTTCTCACTGTGAGCTAGCAATTACTACAATGTAGGCTAGAGACAACACATGCCAGCCGCCATCGAGAAGAGGTTCTGTGCGGGCCAAACCAGTGTCACTTTGCAGAATCTATTCTTCATGTGGGAAGGAGCAACATGCCATACACTGTATTGGACAAGAGAACTGTAACTCTGCTTGAATAGGGGTGCGAATGGTTTATTCTTTCTTCCCCGTCACCCTTGGTTTACTCACTCTTCAAGCTCATGTTGTTCAGCTCCTGAACATGAATAAGAAACTGGTGCACTGGCGTTTTTAGAGTCTGCTTTTAAGACCCTTTGCCAGGAAAAAAAAAACAACTGTTGAAGTAGAGATTAAGCATTTGTATACTTTGGGAGACATCTTTATTTTCCAATTACTTTCCATCAAACCAGAAGCATTACCTGGATCATTCCTCCAGGTAAATTATAGTCTCCCACAGTTTTGATCAGATAAGGACAAACATAACATTATGATACCTCCACTAGGTGGCAGTAGCAGGCACACATTGGCCTTCCAAAAGACCTGGTCACTAGGGGTTTTAAAAACAACTCCAAAAGAAGGGCTGGGGAATTTCAGCAGCAGAGTCTCAGACAGATGCCTGGAAGTGAGCAAGATTTAAGGCAAAAAGGGACAGAAACAAGGGACAAGAGATAGGAAACAAACACTGTCACTGGAGCTGACAGAGCGTATGAAGAGTCCCCCAAGGCCTGCCAAATTCATTCCCCTTCCTCTTTTTAGTGGAGCTGTCTCCAGTCTGGAGCTGGCTCAGGAGGACCTTTCTGGGATGCTTGGGAGCACAGTGGATTGGGCCGGCAGCTGGCCCATCAAAGCACGAGAATATCAATGCTGGCACACTCCAGCTGTGGCATCCCACAGACCCCGTCCTGAGAGAAAATCCACACTGCAATTTCTTTCTAACTGCAGAGACCAAATGATCTCTTATGCAAAGCAGAACCACGTTCAAGAGTGAAACTAGTGCTGTTACTAATCCCACCAGCACATCATATACAGCCCAGGCTGTTTTGGGCAGGCGGAGCTGTATGGTCACCCAGTTCCTACTTCCCCTTGTGAGAACTTTTGAAGCCCTCAGAGCCCTGGTAGGTATATAAATTGAACTGATTTCATGTTTCCTCTCCTCCCTTTAAGAGTACCTGACACAGAGTAAACGAATACTAAGTAAGAGTTTGCAGATTACATGAGTAATGGTGGCTGATGCTGCGGTAGTATATTCAAAGGATGTTTAACCGAATCTTCGAATTGTGTGACTTTACAATGAGGAAAACTCAGATTCAGAGGTTAAGTATCAACATCACTATAGCAGTAAGTGGCAGAACCAGACCAGAACCAGACCAGAACCAGCTCCTGACTCATACACAAGTGTTTGTCCACATCAGTGTTTCAAACAGGGGCCCTAAAACAAGCAGGCAATGTGATTCCTACCAATTGCCCAACATGTCTGCCATGCATCAGTCAAGGATTTAAAGGAAAAGGAAGAGCAGCATTACAGACCATCCATCCACGAGGAGACGGAGATGAGGAGCCACTGCAGCATGCCTTTGTAATGTAACAAATGCCTTTGTGAACAGGGGCGTAAAAGCAAACCCCTGCAGGGGTCAGGCAGATGAAAAATGTGGTAAAAACTGTGGAAAGTGGCTGGCCAGGCAGGGGGGACCTGGATGCTTTGTCCCCAGTCCAAAAGGCACAGAGGACATGCCTACAGCTGATGACAGCCTGGTGGAAATGTAGTCCTAGTGTGGTTTATTCCACAAGGAGCTGGAAATGGGTTTTAGGTGTGATTTTTCCATTTTTCAAGTATAAGAAAAATTGTAAAACCCTGTGTAAGCAAAATCAACACATCTGTGATTCATCTCTGACCTAAGGGTACCTTTGTATATATGCTGATTTCACTGTTTCGGGGAGGTAGCCTGGACAATAAGATTTTTACAAACTCCCCAGGTGATTTATTGTATAGCCAAAGCTGAACTTTATACTTTAAAGTATGGTCATCATCAATATGAGCATCAAATGGGAGTTAGAAATGCAGAATCTGGGGCCCACCGGATTCTAGTAAATCTACAAGATTCTACTGAGTCAGAGTCTGCATTGTATGTAGACCCCTAGGTCATTCCTTTGAGAAATCCTGATGAAGACAAAGTGTTCTATTCAGGCAGTGCTAATACTTCTAACAGCTTTCCCTTGGCAAACCCTAAAGCTGAAGCCAGACTTCAAACTGTTACTTTGCCCACCCTCTCAACAAGGTCCCACCAACCCTGGAAGGCAAAAAAATCTCTAAATTTTCTTTTGTTCTGCTGTGCTTTCGTTTTGTAAAAGTTTTGCTCTTGTATGTGGGAATGAAGAAGGAATAAGTTTATCTCAGAAGTCAGTGTATCTAAACATTTATTTTCTTTGGTAGAGCAAAACCTTTTCCATGCCACTACTGTAAATTGATTTTGCTCCAGGGACCCCGTGAGAAGATGGCTGACCAAAAAATATGATCAGTTCTCTCTCCAAACAAAAATCTGGTTAACCTTAAATCTAACCTTTGGTTTCTTTTACTCCACATCACTGATTTTTCATATATCTTTTGACCTGTCAGATGTCTCTCAGGTAAATGTCACTGCAGGGCCCCTTATGTCATACAGTGTGTAAGTTGTAAAAATGTCTCCACTGCAAAACTTAATGTTCCTTTGCTATCTGACAGTCTCAACTTCATTAAATGCTCTTAGAATCCACTTTTTAGGGAAACCTCATCTCCATTTACCTGTTCCTCCTGAGAAAAAATTGATTAGCCCCAATCCTGTGCAGGGAGTCAGTCAATAAATGTTGAAATACAATAACAATAATAATAATAATAATAATAACCAGAAAGCTTCATGTTCTTTCTTATGCATGAAGGTTGCCATGGTTACCACTAAAATCTTGTTTTGTTTCACTGGTCCTTCAATTTTTTTACATAAGATTCCTCAGGGTTTACTTCTTATCCCCTCTCCTGACATTTCCTGGCGGATCAGTCACTGTCACTGGTGACAAACCTGTGCTATATGCCTGCAACTATCTCAGTTAAAAATGAAGTACATTATGGAGCATGAAACTTGAAGGGTCAAATTATATGCATGAATTTAAACAATAGAAATATAAAAGTACTGTAATAAAAATCAACACTACTTTTCTAATAGAGTCAAATTCCACAAGAATTTTTTAAAATACAATTTTTATAACTTAGCTGCTGTGGTTTCTTGTTAGAATAAAAAAAGCTGCTTTTTATCAAAAAATATAGACAGTATTTGATACTGTCTATAAGTATTCAATACTTCTATTTCAGTATTTAAATACTGAAAATGCTACTTTCATCCCCAGAACAATTTAAAGTAGTTCCTGTCCTGTGCATAGTGCCTCTGCCACCCCAAACAACCATGTTTCCTGTAATTTATGCATGAAAATTTTCCCTTGGACTGTGAGCCTGGTGTTAACAAATCTTGAGCTTGGGCTTCTACCTCTCAGTCCCCCCAGATGACCCACTGGTGTTCCCTAGAGTAGTCACTGCATTAGTAATGATGCTGCTGGATTCAAAAGCTCACCATGTGTTAAAATGTTTGTTTTTTTTATTCTTCCAACAACCTCAGTGAGTTTACAGCACTAGCTGTTAGTTATCTTCTCATTTATTTCCTGTGACAATTCATCCCAGAGACATCGTTCACTGGCTGAGATCTCATCTTTGCTAATTTTGTCATTTAATATTTATCATGTAATGTGGTTTCCAAGAACTAGACATGGCATCTAAGTTAGGTCCTTATGTTACAGGCAACCGATATCTACTTGTTGCTAATCTGTGGAGAGATCTTAGCTGATTGTCTATGATGAATGTTCTCTCCTCTTTCTATAGGTTAAATTATGTGAAACTACTGATATTTGGCCATTTTGACCTACGAAAATATAGTATCATCTAATTTACCCAAGGAGTTGGGGAAAAGGAAGAAAGGGTAATCCATGTAAGGTTTTGGCATGTTTACAACTTCTGAGTTCTGCCATTCTTTTCAAAATTATATCATCTCAAGCTTCATTTAAAAAAAATTGGAGAAGCTCTCAAATTTTTGCCAGGATACACTAATTTATTCAAATATAAGTGGATCAATGAATGAATTAATTGTGCCTCCTCCTGCTCTTCTAACTCAGTTACAGTTGTTAGAAGGCAAACATAAGGAAAGGATAAAGGAGTAAAACCATGACCACTTACTCATATGGCCTGTGAAGGGTAAGAAAGAGAGAATGATAACTTTAAGTGCTTTCTTTGTGGGGGGGGCGGGACTACTGCAGAAACATGTGTTTTTCACAGGCCTTTGCTATGTTCCTCATCCAAGGACATGTGAGGATTCCTCTGAAAGGGAGGAATTGATGGCAAAAATTTTTCAAGTCTCATCCAAACAAGAGATACAGGATAGTAATTATATTTGGGGCCATGTGCTCTAGTGCAGCTCTATTTTTATGACCATCACTAGAACACTAGATAGAGATATAATTTAATAAAGTAGGAAGAGAGGTGTCAGTTCAAGACAACCACACACCAGAAACAACAAAGGGGAAATGAGGAAACAATGAACTAGGAGGTAGGTCCATCTCCACAGCTCGTATCTGATCATGGCATATAGAAGGCTCAGTGCTGTCATGGTTTACAACCCTTCACCTTACTAACCCCCTGCAATTCTCTGGTTTACGTTATCATTTTATAGGAGTAGCAATAGCAATGGTAGACCGTACACGTAAGTACCTGATCGCTAATTTTCTCTTTCACTTCTCCACAGAGGAGTATCGTACATCATCTCTAACAAGTTGTGTCCTCATCATGTTCTTAACCCTCAATGTTTCATGCTAAACTTTGGAACTAAGGACTGAATGACTAAATGACCTTAACTTAACGTCTCTTGCAGTGAAAAGATGGCAGGAATGCTAGATTCAGGTGAGAAGCTTTTGTGATCACCTATATGTTCCTCAAAGTATTGGGGTAAAATACCATGGTAGAGAGCTTTTCCCAAATGTGGAATAAATGCCACTTGGAAATATGTGAAGTGTTTTTAGGTGGGACATTTTTTAACTTCTAGTATTATGGCAATTGATACTGGTTTTATGTTTGAGAGAGAAATACCTTTATTTAAACAAATTAGGATTAAGTAAAAATACATTAAGAAAAATTACTAAGTAAATAATAGTACATTATTTAAGCAGATGGTGACAGACTGCGGTCTGGGAAACAACGCAGGGCTGATTCTCAATGAGAAAACTGGGGTCAAGTTTACTAGTTTCTTCCAAGCGGCATAGTGATTGAAATCAGAAAAAGAGACCTATCTTTTTAAAATTTTCTCACAGGATGTCTTTATGAACTGTTCTTCAGTAGAAGCCTGAATTCTGAAAGTCAGATCCTTCCTGAAAGCCATTCTTTAAATTTTGGGGAGTTCTAACCTTCTTCAAAGCCATGGCCAAAAAGTTGGTAAGGACAGAGACTCGTGGATCACAGCTAAGAGGGCAGCAAATTGATGAAACCATCTTTAACCCAGGGAAGGCCTCTTTCAATTTGCCTTCTTTTACCACTACAGATTCCTGGAATCCTGCTCTACCTGGCACTGTGTTAAACTAATTTACAAGTATTACCTCATGTTTCCTTTTAACAATCCCATAATGTAGTAGTCTACCTCCAGTTTATGTAGAACGAGATTAAGTATTATGCTCCGAGTCACATAGTTCAAAACTGGTTAAGACAGGGTTAAAGCCTAGATCTCTGAGTCTGCAAACCATGACACTACTTCGCATATTTTATAAAGAACATTGTTGAGAGGAAGATAACTGTTTCTGATCAAGATCTAGAAGTTTCCATTTTGGCTGGTACTGCAAAACATGTAATTGTTACATACTAAATTTCACTCTAAAATAGGTGATAAAATACTGCCATTACCAAAGAAAAGGGGGAATAATCCTTTAAATGATCATGGATTTTCATTCAAATTTTCACTGTGAAAGTGGTTTAAATGACTGATTTCAAGGAATTCAGGTATAAATTTAATTACTTGATTAGAAAGTCATTTGTTTTCTTAAAATTGTTTCATTTTAGCCATTAAATACACACCATGGTAAGCTTACTTATAAGTATAGAGCATTTTAATAAAAAATTTTAAGATTTAGCTCACCTTATGCATGATGTGGTATTTCCTATCTCACTGTGCTGCAATACTTTAGATAATGATTCTTAATAAACTCTGAGGGTAGTAAAATTGACATGCACACATGTATACATTCACATGCACACAGACAGAAAGCTCTAGCATACCAGTTCAGACCACCAATGATCAAATGCTCCCAAATGCAAAAGACCTGCTGAGTAAAATATTAAAATGCATATGCAGCCTGGACCACAAGGTCCTGGAACAGTGGAAGTGGGACTACTTAACAAGGAGGAGGGCCATTTCCCTTTGGATAGTTTTGGTCTGAGATTTTGTGTTGGGAAAGATTTCTTGTGTATCCTTGGCTAATGCCACTCATGTCCTCTGATACAATTTTTTAGGGCCTTGTTTCAAATGTTTAGGAACAGTGGCTGTTATCCTGGGAAATCTCATAAAAGAATTGTAAATCCTGCCGGTAGAAAGTCCTCTCATCTAAAATATCATATATACACAATGTACATGTATGTATTCATAATCATAAATTCATAAAGTGTATGTGCATAATCACATGTGTGTATACATTATATATGTGATTATATATGCAAAGTTCTTAAAATTGGCCTGACAATATTATGTATTTAACAAATAGGTGCTACTATTGAGAGACAGAATAGTGACAAGGATACTGGCTCTGGGGTCAGGCTACCTGAACTGTTTATTATGTGGTTATAAGACACTGGGCAAGTCAGCTAACCTCTCTATGCCTCATCCATAAAATGAGAATAGTTGTACACATCATTTTATAAGGTCATTGACTTAATCATATGGAACCTTAAAATAATGTCTACCATTTAGGGAGTACTCAAAGAAATGCTACCTATTGTTAATCATTGTCATTTAGAAGGTAATTAAATCCTTATATCACTTGGATAACTAGACTACTTTCATAGTTAACATTTCTCTGCCAAGGAAATAAATTTTTAGATAGTTAAAAAGCCAAATAAAAATTGCTGAAAAAATTATGTAGTGTGAGTGTAAAGCATAGTATTGTGCCTGAAAGTATGTGTAAATGTCAAGAATAAAATAATTCAGTTTGATATATTTTATGGCAAATTTCTCAAATGTACACAGACTTTAGAGGGACAGAAGGCTGATTTGTACCATCACATAATTTATGTATTTGGCATAGTATTGCCATGAACTATTAAACAGATATAGAGAAAGTCACACTGTTTATTCCAACATTCCCCCAAACCACTCAAGTCTGACCTTTTTCTTTTCAGAGCTCATCACATACCTCTTCAAAACTGTAACTTACATCTCAGATGACAAAAATGCTCGGCCTGAAGTATGAACTGTACTGTTTACCCCAGAGTACAGAAGAGTGAAGAACGAAGACCTCCTGGGCAAGACTACAAATCCAGCGGGTTATTTCTGCCTCTGTTCAGAACTCCTCCTTCCAACACCCTCCTCTCCAGCCCTTTCAACTTACCCCCATTCTCATTTTCACCACTTCTCTCCAACATTCCCAATGTTCCTACTTTTGCTGGGGAAGGAAAGCAGAGAAGTAACGTGAGGCTGAGGCAAGAGCAGTCGATAATGGGGCATCTTGCTGTGGGGGCCTGTGTATCAGCCATGGGCATTTTGCACACTGTGGCTGGAATCACCACAAAACCCTGACAAATGAGTATCATCATCCCCTTTTTCAAATAAGGGAATGGAAGCTTAGGAGCAAATAATTTACTGGTGGTCACACAGTGTCATGGTGAAGACCCACAAACAAGTCTGTGTGGCTCTCACCATGCCTCTTTTATCACTGCTTGTGCTGAAATTTCCTTAGTGGAAGGGTTTAAGGAAGGAAATTTCCTTAGTGGAAGGAAATTTAAGGAAATTTCTACTGCTTATCAAACCAACAAAAGAAACAAGTATTCAGCAGAGAAATACTAATGAAGGAAATGCATCCAAGCTGACACTGAGTATCGTTAGCCTGTAGAACAATGAGCATATTTTCTTTATTCCTAGTCCCCAGATATTCTATAACGAGCATTCATTCTCTTAGTAATGTGAACACACAACTTTAGAAGAATTAAACCTTAAAAAACAAGAAAGCATTTCCACTAGAAAGTATTTCCTAACAATTATTACTCTTCCCGGTGGTGTTTGTATTTAGTTTGGGAACTCAAATAATTTAAAAATAAAGAAACAAACATAAACAGCAAACCCAATCAAACAAAACAATAACAACAACCAAAACCCTTGACTATCCAAAGAAGCGCATCATTCAGTACGGGACAGCAAATTAGCAGTTTTATCATTCCGGATTAGAAACAATCTTAACACTTCTCTTATTCAGCCAACCATCTAGGTTTGCCCTGATCTGAATATCCTTTTCCAAGTTTTCATCCCTGTAGAGACTGAATTCTAAACCTTGCCCCACTAAGGGGGAAGCCCCCTACTCAGAAAGAGCTCTTCCAGACCTTCACAGGGCTGTGCCTCTCTATCTCCTCTCAGCCTTTCCCTGCCCCTCGCTCCCCCTCCTTCCCTCTGCACAGAACAAAGGGTCCTCTTCAGCTGGGCAGGGTGGTCTGCATACTATCTGAATCAGCACCGGCGGCCTTGGACGCCAGTCATTCCCTCTCACTCCCTACCTCAGCCATTTCTCAGGAAAGACACTGGTGATAGCTCCCTTCCAGCTACTGCATTTCCCTCCCCCATACATTAAATGTCTGCCTTAACATTTACAGTCTTTTCATGTGGCTGTTTCAGAACAATGTTGCCTAAAATATTAATAATTTTAAGGCCTGTGCTTTGTTGTCATTTTCTCCAGAGACCTATAGACCTTTTTTTCTAATTAATCTCTCTCTCTCTCTCTCACTTAATCAGCCTGGCCCCTCGAATACAAACTGTTCCATAGTATGTTTAATCTGGAAGAAGTCTTGTATGGAATTGGAATATTTCATAGCATGATGCAAGATTGAAGAAATACCGTTAATTTAAATATACATTATCCATAGCTACTGATATCATATAATAATGTACTCTCTTTGTTTGTTAAGTATGGAGCAATAAGCTAATTTCAAATCAAAACTAAATATTATACCTATATATTTAATTAACTTTACTTCAATGATGATGTTATCCCCTCCTCCCCCAGCTTTGTTTTCTCTGGCAACAATGTAGTAGTTGATTTTAAATCCATGTCTTTCATTTAGGAGCACAATTATCCCCTGATCAATTTCTTTATACTGCCCCATTACCATAAAATGCAGTCATAAAATATTCAAGAGCAACATATGGCTATGGGCAAAGGGCTTTGTTCTATTACGGTTAATGGAAAATATAAGTAACCTTGCTCCCAGCCAGAAGAAAAAGATGGTGGAAAAGGGATCAAAGTTACAATTTGGAGCCCATTGACAAACTGCTCATTAGAAACTGTTGTTATTTAGCATACGGAGAATCAGCAGATACAGATAGAAATGATGTAGAAGCCTTAGAGAAAACGTTCTCTCCTCTTTACCCTCCGTCCTCTCATTCCCATGACACACCCACACACAGATACACACACATAATTTCAATTATTCAGCATTCAAAACTAACTTCTGAAATGACCACACTGTACTTCTTAGAGCTGAAAATCAACAAGGAAACTTCTGTACATGCTACTTACTAAGAAAGTTTAAAAATGAGCACATAGCAGTTAAATAAATGTTTGTAATAAAACAATTTTGACATCATTTTTAAACCCCAAACCTAATTTTCTTGTGTCCTTTATGCAGATTATCATACCTGTTTTACTATCCACCTCAAGGGTTAAGTAAACTAACTATTTGGATATGTCCAGTACTTTTATTTCTTGGCACATTTTATTGAATAAGTTATAGCAGAGTGTGAATCTATTGTTGCATATGGTAAATGAACCATTGCTACAGAAGTATATATAAACAGTGGGATCTCAGGTTAAAAAAAGGCCAGCATAGTGCTTAATTTTTGCTAAGAAGGAACAATAAGCTTCTCTAACAATAAAACACCTTTCTTCTCTATCTAGAGAATTGTGGGTTCTTAGTAAAACTAAATTGTTTTTGTGTGTGTGCTTTCCCCCCCTAAGGGAGTTCAGTTAGAAGCCAGCTCCCAACTAAAACCATTTCCAGTGGGTTAAGGCTCATCAATTCTGCTCTGCCATTATCCTGGCTGGGCATCATCTGCTAGTAAAAGGACTTTATGTGACAATGAGGAAGACCATATACTATGGAGAAGGAAAGTTAAAAATCTTGGTGGATGTGCACATTTCCCCTGCACCAGGGGCAGAATTTGCCTCCTCAAGAAAGAGGAGAGGAATGATGTATAAGCCCTTGAATGAGCATGGAGAGGAACAGCTGTTGAGAACAAATTGATTTCATTGGTTGAGTTCAACAGCAGCAGGCAGGGGGCCTGGAGTTGCTGCTGGCTGCTGTGCAGACCCACCAGGGCAGTTAACATCATTAAGACAATTCGAGAGTGCCTAACCGGAGAAGCAGAGAGGCTTAAACAGCGAGAGGAACAAACTGCAGTGTGGACTGCAAAACAGCACTTGCTCCCCTGCCTTTGAGACAGCCCTGTTGCCACATGAGAATATTTGCTGGTCTTTCCAGGTTCCATTGTGCAGTTTCCTGTTAGTGCACATGGCTCACTGTGGAATCTGTGGCTTCTCCCTAAAGTTCATGCAGACGCTATAGGAGATGAAACCCAAGAGTTCCCACATCAATTCTCTGTGTGTGAGAACCCTGAGGGAGAGTTAGCATCCTTCTGGATACCTTTTATGGGAACCAGGTTGCCTAACGTCAAAACACACGCCTAGAGAAGCAGGATGAGACCTGAGAGCTGGAAACTGCTGTCTACAACAGCCAAATATTTAGATTCTAGAAAAAGGTTGCCAAAGGCTTCATTTCCCGAATTTATGTGCCAGATGTACATGTCCAGGGGTCAACTTTCCAATATGGTTTTAATCTAATTCTTAAGCCTGCATGGTTTACATATCTCAAATAGCCTGTGTGTATAAGAGAAGGAACTAAATTCATGGTGTGGAGCTCCTTTTATAGCCAGATATCAGTAGTAGCTATCTCTGCATTTTCTTGACCAGAAGTGTTTGCCTTGAGTTGTTTGAAAATGCAAATGTAAAGACATCTTTCAAGTAGAAGTAACTCCTCTAAGAGCTAAAGGAAGAAAAGGCCTCCTACAACTCCACTGTCATTTTCTTCGGATATAAATTTCAACAAAGTGCCAGAAATTTGGCACCACTGTTTAGAATGATGGATGAATGGCACACAAATATTTTTTTCCAAATGACTTCTTTTGAGTGAAGGCAAATTTATAGAACATTATAATTCCTCAAAATGGTGTAAGACTTATTACTTTGCTTTATATTTTTAGAAGGCTTGAACATCGAAATCCAAGTATTTATTCATAACTATTATGCGAAATCAGTGAGCACTTTGTGATTTCTTTAGTCACTTCTCAAAAAGAAAAACAACGTAAAAAAGTCCTGTGCTTATCATTTTCCATACCATAAAGCACACCCCCCAGCTCTCCATTTATTTCCTAAAACATCGGTTTAAATTCCACAGATCTAGAATTGAAGGCGCAAAGAGGCAAGAGAGACATCTACTCTCCATGGACAAAAATGTGCATTTTGCATAAATGTGGCCTCATCCTCCATGAGTCCTGCAGGTATTTGAAGTTGAAAGGAGGAGGGTACCATTTTTAGAGCCTCTACAATATGCTGGTACATGTATTGGGTTGGCCAAAAAGTCCTTTTAGTTTTTTCCATAAAATAAAAGACATATTTTTCATTTTCACCAGTAGCTTTATTGATTTGGATATTTTGAGTATGTCAGCTATCTCCCATGTGATATAATATTGATCATTCTCAATTAATGTCTCAATTTGATCACTTTCAACTTCTACGGGTCTGCCTGGTCATGGAGCATTGTCCAGCAAGAAATCTGCAGCATGAAACTTCACAAACTGCTTCTGATATGTTTCATCAGCCAGAGCACCTTCTCCACACAATGCACAAAAAGATTTGTGCAGTGTGTGTGTTTCAGTTGCGTTTTTACCTTTCTGGAAACAATAAAGCATCATATGCCAAAAAGTTTCACATTTTCTTCCATCTTCAATGTGAAAATGGCTACACAAAAACTCACCAATTTTGATTTTTTTAAAAATGCATGCTATTATGACAGCAGTCATAATACACTCTAACAAAATTCTTCCTAATGAAGTTAAAGACAACTAAGTGCCACTAAAGCCACCTTACAGAACAAACCAAAAGAACTTTTTGGCCCATGCAATACCTGGCATGACTGCACTAGGAGACAGGATTTACTCAAAGAGATGAAGTGACTTGTTCAAGCTCTCAAGACACCTAAGTGTTCATGTAATGAGCATGTAAACCCAAGCAAGCATGTTTGGTTCCAAAGCTGACTACAGTACCATTACCATGTTGACATTTTAATTCACAGGACAACCATTGTCCTTCATCCTGCATTTGGATAATTTCAGATTTCTACTTCAGTCCCATATTAGGTTTGGCAAATTGACTCAACCCAGCTAGCTATGCTCTCTGACACTGGCAGCAAGAAACAGTTAATGACATATAACTTGTGGGTTCATGTATCCCCCAGCGATTGTTTCTTCATAAACCATTATGGATCTATAAAGTCTGAACATGAATGCACATACCATTAGATAAAATACTCTCATGTTTTTCAAATACTGAGTTAAAGGTAGATCTTTGTACCCTGGACATGTTGAGCATATGATCACTTAGTTTTGACACAATGACCACCTACCTAAAATACACTTGGTGCAGATTTGAGAAAGTGTTAGCTATATCACATTTGCTTACAGAACTGTTTCTCATGGCACTGAACATTTGTTTGGTTTTCTTGACTGCAACAACACATGCATTAATGTTTTTTTAGAAAATAGTCAATTATTTATAGAACACTGAAATTCAACAGAATGTTAGTTATGAGGGCAAAGAATATTCAAAGCTTTGAAAAGGAGAGACATGTTAACAGGAAATAAAGAAAAGTGGTTTCTTTGACAGTAACGTTAATTTAAAATGTCAATTGCCTTAAAATATTTAAACCAAAAGAGATTCACATTTCCTTTTATAACTGCTATTTTATAATCATTAAGACTCTGTTATATGAGATAAAACCATATAGATTATAAAAACTGAGGGAGGAAAAGAAATTCAAAGGTTTATCTAGATCATCTAATTATCTATACTTGTACCTCCTTTCCTAGTTCCTTGCCCAGTGTTCTATTTAAAGGTCTTGTTGGTGGGGAGCTTACACTCTTGGGAAACAGTAAAATAGCTGGATAAACAAAGGGACTTATTTTAAAAGGAGACCTAGGTTCAAATTCTGTCTTTGTCACTTACTTAAATGGATCCTTGAACAAGTTATAGGACCTCATTAAGCCTCATCCTTCAATAAGGAGTATGATAATTTACCTCTTTCATATAAATGCTGTGAAGGAGTCAATTAACTAACTGGTGCCAAACACAGTGTCTCGCACAAATTAAATAATAAATGTTAACTGTTATCTTTCAAGTCAGCTGTACATGTGGATGTTTGGACACCTCTTAGGGACATCTTAGTTCCCTAGAACAGTATATTTTAGATTTCTTCTGGGTCTCCAAATTCAGCTTTAAACCTGGACAGTAAGTACTTCAGAATAAGACCATTAAAATGCATATGTAGCTTTCACACCATATTCGTCTTTGCCAAGTGTTTAACTTTGCAACTCATTCTGGTGGCTTAATTGCAAAGTTGAGCCCCGAAAAACATTACTCAGGAGAGGGAAAAGTCTGTCCAGAAGAAACTAGAAGTGGTTTTGTTCTGCATGAATTATCAATCAGGAAATCTGACTTCAATCCAAGCTGATGTGTCAAATGCAGAGCTCCGAATCCATGCTCCATTGGTTTACAGTGTTTTTCTCTCTTCTTTCCATTTTCTAGGGTGCGTGGTACATGGCAAGCAGTTATTTCCTTTGTGTGTGGTAGGAGCATTGTCTTTTGATCATTCTGGAAAACCTACCATAAAATATTATGGTAAACTTGTAAGACATGAGGCAGACAACGATTAGAGCCCCCTTTTTTAAGCCTCTTGTCCGTGGGGGTAAGCTAGGCACTCCTAAAATAGAGTGGCCCTTGCAATCTGCCAACAAGGAAGCAACTTGTTGGAGCAACTCCCCAAAAAGTAGTTTTGACCACTAATAAAGTATTTATTTTAGTATTTCTTTCAAGAGCAAAAATTACCTACACTTTCTAGGCCAAGGTTTCTAGACACTAAATTCCTATGAATGGGTTACAGGTGTGCCAAGGTATTGATTCTGAGCCCTCATCACCCCCAAAAGAGGCCTGGTGGGCAGCACCATCCTTTTCATTGATACAGTCAGAATATAAAACATTTTCTGCTTGAGTCATGATGGGAGAATGCTGAGAAACACTGCAGGTCCTAATCAATTCTTTCCCAGAGAGCCAAAAGAAGTCCTGTATCCTGAGTGGTGTCTGGCTGTGGAATACTTCTATGGCAGACTAAAATTACAATATCCCTTTTCCTATGATTATTCCACAGACATGTGGGAATCTGTAATTTCCATATAATTAATGGGTTTTTATTTTGCACCAGGTATTCGGAAATTTTATCCTGAAGAGGGTAGACTTTGTCTGTCTTCCAACATCAAGAAAGTGATTGGCTAATTAGTGATTTCTAAATAATAACATTATATGTGAATAAAGATAAGGGATATGTGGGTTCATGTAGATATTGTTATCTGTTTTCTTTCAAATACTAGGAAGGAGGATAAAAAATAAACATAAATTAATGAATAGTATATCAGTGCTAATATACTTGTATTGTTCTTATTTTATGATTACTAATATCTCTACAGCAGTTCGTAGCTTACAAAAAGAGTGAATTCCTAAAATTATGGGAACAGAGAAGGCATGATGGAATCAAAGTGGCCTGTTGGATAGATAAACAGTATTTTTTGCATGACGACACACTGCACAAAGCTCATTTTTGGAACACTGAGGTTAAGTACATGACTAGAAATAATATTAACCTAAAATAAAAATCAGCCAGTGACTCAAGAAGGGTAAGCTCTATTACCACATAGAAAGAAGACCGACTGGTGTTTCTGTATTTGTGTTTAAAGCATCAAGGAAGGACACTTCCCTATTCCTTTTGTAAACTCTTAATTGTGGAGGGAAGGAGATATGTGACAAAGAAGGGTGGTGAATGCCTCAGATGTGTCCATAGTGCTTTTCAATGCAGCCTTAAATGAAGGATAAAGTGAAAATTAAATCATCAAGGAAGAGATCTGAAAAAGAGGAAGGATGGAAGGAGAAGGGAAGCTTTTAAAAAAGGAAGCTTTGACATGCTTACCAGCCATGTGATAGAGGAGAATTTTTCAGGAGAGACGAAAGCAGCAGTGATAAGGGAGTGGTGGGGAAATATGTAGCAGATACAAAGAGGCCAATGAACATGGAAAAGGAAGAAAGAAATTATAAAAGTATGTACCCGAGGGATTGCAAGGATTCTTGCAAAGCGATTTATTTTCTTGTCTCCAAGACCACTTAAGTCTGCCTTGCTCTAAGGCTGCTCCCTCTGAACAGCGGTCTTGTGAAGCTCTCCAGCACCTGCTACGGGGCTAGTGTGAGTGGAGATGTGCTCTCTGTGTATAACACCCATCCTGAATACTAAGAATGAAAAGATTGTAAAATAACCCACCAATAACTTTTGCACATATTGAGTAAAATGAAATATATTGTTAAAATTAACTTCACCTGATTTTTTAATAGTTTTATTTACTTTTTAATATTACTACTAGAAAATTTAAAATTACATACATGGCTTGCATTTGTGCTTAGATTTGATAGTACTGTTCCAAAGATTTTTTTAAAAAATTATTTGAACCTATGTATTCATAAACATTTTTCCATTTGAGAAAAATTATAGTGGCCCGTCCCAAACTCAACAAACCTTTCATTCAGTCTATCAACTATCTTGGTTTTTCTTTGGCAACTCCTACACTTAGACCATGTGAAGGAATTTGTGCCCACGCCTATCCTCACACCTGAAAAAAAGTACCAGGAGCAAAGGGTGGCTACTAGTTCCTGTTCTTAATGGTACTGTTGAGAAAGTGGAAGAGGAGACAGGAAAGAAAAAGGCGAGAATTGGTCTGAGAAAATGTGAACTGGAAAAAAAATAAAGAAGCACCAAAGGGGGGTCAACTTGGTTTCACAATTTAAATCTAAACTGAAGAACACTCACCTCCACCTTGCACTTTGCTCTGAATTTTCACCACAGTTCTGATTGGTTCACTGACTCATTCAAGGCCTCAAACATTTTTGCACTTGTTTCTTTAATGACACATCTGGGAGTTTGGATGAGTTTTTTTTAAATCCTTTCATGTTTGAACTTGCATGACTGCTTCTGCTTTGTGGCTTTTGAAATAACCATCACGCCCACTGTGCACTCTCTTCTCTCTGTTATCTGTGCGCTTGCTCTTTTTTTCTCAGCTCTTTCTGCCCACCCAATCTGGGCTTCCTGTCACTTTCTGTCTTGTCACCCTGTTTTATTTTTTTTCTAACACTTATATCAAACTGACTTTTCCTAGATTCAATTCCCCTTCCTTCCTTCCTTCCTTCCCCATACAAGAATGTAAGCTCCATGAGGAAAAAGGACCTTGTCTATCTTCTTCACTGTTTTACCTATACCACATAGAAGAGTTCCTGGTATATATAGTGAATGCTCAAAAAATATTAGGGAAAGAAAAAGTAAACAGGACATTATTCTTAGATATTGACTGACTTAAGAGAAACAGAATTTATTAACATAATTGCCAACAAAGTTTGTAGAAACAGATATGGAAATGAGGGAGAACAAAGGGAAGCCACACAGAATCCCTACAGCCCCAATCACACCATGGACCCTGACCAGTGAGGATACCTCTGGCGTAGGCAGCTAACAGTCAGTGCCCTGGCTATCAACCACTGACTAACCCCACTGGATTAGACATTGATTGTGCCTACAGTTGCCATTTTTACAGCTGCCACTGGACACTGTATGAGGCTATCACTTGAGCTATTACCAGAAAGTATCCTGCTCTGATCGGACTTCTTTGTGCCAGAGCTCGGTGCATAGAATTCTCCATGTGTGCAACTGATTGTTCATGCACGGCTCATGCCCTACCTACTAGGGAAAATGGTAATTAGAATCTAGGATATTTTTCCTTCTATGTTAGGAAAAAGGCTCTGCCTCTCATTAAGATATATAAGGCAGGGATTTCCCAAAACATAGAGAAGGGGTTCAGATACTAAACAGATTCCCCAAATGTCAAATGTTCCCTGTAAACTTGTATGCAATTGAGGATGGATTCATTTCTTTTTCTTTGATCATATATATTCCCTATTGCTATATGTCTTAGTGCTAGGCTTCTTAGGCTGAGGTAAAAACTTTAATAATAAATAGCATGCTATACCGGAGAATATATAACATGGATTTTTCTATTTATAAGTGTATTATGCTATTATTATTATTATTATTATTATTATTATTATATACTTATTATAAGGAATTGGCTCATGCAATTATGCAGGCTAAGAAGTCAGGCTCAAGACCCAAGATGAGCTGATATTTCAGGTAGAATTCAAGAACAGGAAAAGACCAATTTCTCAGCTCAAGGTTGTCAGGCAATGGAAATCCCTCTTAACTCCTGGTAGGGTCAGCCTCTTCGTTCTATGCACACCTTCAACTCACTGTAGTGCAGTCAATCTGCTTTCCTCGGTCTACTGACTCAGATGTTTGCCTCATCCAAAACCATTCTCACAGATACACCTGAAATCATGTTTGAGAAAATAGTCAAGCACCTCATGGCCCAGTCAAATTGACACAATATTAACCACCACACATGCCCTTCCTGAGATGAAGCCTGATGTTTTGCCTACTCATTCTTTAGCCCGCTGTCTGACCAAAACTTGCCATTGTGCTCTTCAGTTCCATAAGGGAATTATTCTCCCTCTGACCCGAGTGACTGTTTTACCTTAAAAATACACAAACGGGACTGGAGAGACCACGGATTTGAGATGGGGAACCCTGAAAAGCTGAAATAATTACACATTCAAGTGCTATCAGTTTGGTTGGTGCCAAAGGAATAAAACACAAACCACATGCTCATTTGCAAATTGAAACGTGAGGTGAACCAGAGTGAGAGACACAGTCTGCCTTCCAGGAGGAAAAGACCATCTGATTCCTGGCAAGCCCTGCCAAGGTACAGCTAGCTGGCCGGCGAGCCACATGGCTCCCTGCCATTTAATCCCGAGGAACAAGGAAAGGCGGGTAAGGTAAAGGGATAAGAAGCTTATTATAAAAAGGCTCTTGGTAACCGCTGTGAATTTAATTATACTCCCACTGCCAGAATTCCATCAATACTGAAAATAACAAAGAAAACAATTTCCTGAGATATTCCTTATTTTCAGGATGGTCAAAATTTGCCCTCAAAAAATAGTCAGAGGAAGCCAGGAGAAACATAAAGTACAAAAGAAATGAACACAAATAGAAGCACAAATATACCCCTTAAATCAGTGGTCTCCAACCTTTTTGGCGGCAGAGACTGATTTCATGGAAGGCAATTTTTCCTAGGATGGGGTGAGGAGGCTGGTTTCAGGATGATGGAGCACTTTACATTCAAGTTCACCTCCTGCTGTGCGGCCTGATTGCTAACAGGCAGACGGGTAGCTTTCAGTGGCTGGCGGGTTGGGGACCCCTGCTTTAAACCACCAAGTCACAGGCCTCTACGCAAGAGGGAGTCTTACTTGTTTAATGCAGTGTCCTAGACGGTTAAGGTTTGGTGTTGTTGTAAAAGGTCAACAATTCCATAGTGTGCATATGTGATTTTTTAGCCATAGAGTATTAAAGGCAAAGTGACAATTTTGACATTTAAAAGGGGGTTCTTAGCATTTGTAGCCACATAGAGGGCTGACATGATGATCCCAAAGGTCTTGTTTATAGTTAGGATTTGAATTCTAGAATTCTGAATTTTGGGGTTAAAATTTAAAAACTTTACACCAGAGCTGGGACTAGGATTAAATAAGTGAGATATTCCCATAGACACAAAAGTTAAGGAGGCACCAAAACACTTGGTAATCAGGATTAATAATATTTAGTGCAATGTTTTAAAAAAATAATCAAATCAGCAAAGTCTGGCTCATGAGCTGACTGCCTGGTTTATACATAAAATTTTATTGGAATCAGGTGAGACAGAGTTAGAGCTGTATTTAAAATTCTGACATTATCTGCATGTTATGTATCGTGAATTTCTTTTGCATTGATTTAAAATATTGCATGAAAATATTATTTATCCTGAATATTGCATTTTTGCATTCTCAAATTTTACAGCCTGGGTGTTCCACTTGGAAAGCCCCAGCACTGGCTGTGCTGCACACCCATTTGAATCAAACTACTGATGTCTGGCGCAAAATACTACCATTAGCTACACTTGTGGAAATATTAAAATTTGCTAAGAGAATTACATGGATAACTTATTTTACCCTGACAGCATCTCCTTGTGAATATCATGTTCCCATGTTACAGGCGAGGACCCGAAGCTCCTTGGCCAAGAGCACCCAGCAAAGGCAGAACGTGGTCAAGTCAGGACTCAGCTCTCTGCGGTTCGAAGCAGTGACCCACGCAACTAACCGCCACTTAAGATTTGACAAGTTTCTTCTGGGGAAAACTGCTTTTCATTGTTCATGGTGCCATGACATCATGGCAACCGGGGGGAACACTTTTCCCTCTATTTGTATTTATTTGTTTACTAAATTACTAAAATAATCAAACCCAACTTGTATCCATTTTTAAAGGATCAACCATGAATGAATATTATTATCAAATATACTTGTACAGTGTAGAAGAAATTATTTTTATATATAAATTATAACCTAATATCTTATGCTATTAAAATGAAAATTTTTTAACACATATCTTTGCTGGGGCCTGGTCACCTGGAATTCTCCCAACTTGAGAAATGCAGAGTAAATTGATAGTTTAGACAAAAAAACTTGGAGAAGACTTTGCAACTATAGTTAGATCTGCATAGTTACGGGGACCCTCTCCCCTTGTAGGGAAGAAGAGACTTCTCTACTGCAGCCTCCCTACCCAAAAGGTTATCTGGCTTGGGCTTCAACCACAATAATGTTCTGTCAGTCACAGCAGTAGCTACGGGACATAGTCACACACCAACACTCACTGAAATACGGGAACACAGCACCGCTGGTGGGGTTAGAATGCCTCAGAGACCCGTTTCAATGATGAAGAATTACTTCTATTCAGCCACTCACTTCCCCCTCTTTTCTGCTTAGCTGATTGATTTTACCTTATTTTAGCCATATCTCAATTACAGTTTTTCAGTTACTGTAATCCTACCCACAGCCCCTTGGAAGAAAAGTTGCATAGCCAAGCAGTCCTGGGGAAGAGGCAGCTCTCTTTGGTTCAGGCAACCCAGCCTCCATGTATGATTCTTTGAACCAGGCCAAACATGAGAACTTTGGGCAGTGAGCCTCTAGAATAAGCAGCAAACTATAAAGTGTCCTGGCTCAGAATCATGGCCAAACCAACTAGGTTTTGCCCTCCTCAGGAATCAGATCTAAGTAATAACCTGAAGAGCAAGGCATTGCACAATGAGAAGTTAAGTCTACAGGAAGATGTATGGGTGTTTGAGAAGAGAGGTTGTGGCAACCTTAATGGGCCATACGTGAATCTAAGTTATGCAGAAACAGACTTGCAGAGAGCAGGAGGATGCTTAGCGAGGAGCCACGTAGGGCCTGCGGGAGAAATGGGGAGGGGATGAAGTCTCTCCCTTTCCCTTTGTTCCCGGCTGTCCTCTCACCCCAGATCCAAAGCACACACATGCTTAAAATACAGACCTCATTCCTAAAGGAAATAATTACCAGCATTTGGGGCATTATAAACCATGTTTCCCAAATGCCTAATACTAATATAAAGAGGCTAACATAAAAAAAAGTGATTTTCAAATGGATGGACAACTTTCAAAGAAAAGAAACTGTTTAGTACTTCATGGGTATAAATAAGAATTCTGCAGAGAATCACCATCAGGAGAGGCAATGGGATAATGGTTAAGGGAAGGATCCTGGAACAAGACCTCCCGATTCAAACTCTGGATCATCACTACAAGATGTTTCACTTGGGCAATTTGCTCCACATCTCAATGCCTCAATTCCTTCATTTGTGGCAAAAGGTTGTTGTGAGGATTAAATAAATGAACAGATATAGAACATAAGCAATGAAGCTTTCCTGAGACCTACAATGTGTAAAAAGGAAAGTCTTAGAGACTCATGTCATACCTTACCTGAACTTGAGACCTACACTACAGAACTCCACGGCCTAAGATAGAGTGAGATAACAAGGACCCGGCATTTCCCTGCCTGTTGTGTAGATGAAAGGCAGTTGCAAATTCTGTCAGTCTCCACACTGGGAGTTGGTCCCCCTGCTCTGTTCCTGTTGCTGATCAACAAACAGAACATGGGAGATGTGAAGCTGTAGCAATTTCCAGCCTGCCTTTAAGAGACCAGGCATCTTCTCTTAACTCCCTCGTGAAATTTCTGTTTCTGGGGCACTCCTTAGAACCCAGCCAGCCAGCACGCTGTGGGAAGCCCACATCACTGGAGGCCAGGTACTGTTGCTTCAGTCTATTGTCCCAGCTGAGTTCCCAGCTGACGGGCAGAGTCAACAATCCCCCACATGGTGACTCATGCTGGATGCTCCATTGAAATGCTTAGACGGTTTCACTCTGAGTCATGCCCAAGACTGAGGGCTTTCACCTGGGCCCCAGAGAGGTCAAATAAAGGCAATGTCATATCTGTTACTTGAAGTTCTTCATATATTAATTTATGAAGAAACACCAAGATAGAATTTTAAAATGTTTGCTTCCAACCAACATTTAAAATGTAATACTGTTTACCAAACAGACATGGATATAAGCATTAAAATTGTGTTATTCTCAAGATCATTACAAGATGAAGCAGTCATTCACAGTGCACTAGGTAGGCAGTATGGTTCAATGATGAGACAACAGTTTAAAGTTATGAGACAAATGTGTCCTTCCCTTAGTCCTCCTACTGTGTCTGCATGATAGCGGGTCCACCCTCACTGGGAGTTTCTGACAAGAGTCACATTTGAAGTCAGCGCCACCTGCCCCCACTTGACCCCTTACTTTCACCCCTTTTGCTTTGTGTTAGTGATCTTCATCATTTTGTAGATGAGGTAATGAGCTTGGTCTTCTTTGCTTCTAATGGCTCAAGATGCCACAGTTTAATGGTCCTCTTTCCTGTCCATTTAGATAAAAATTTATTGCATTAAAATTCTACTGTCCACTGAGGCCAAGGATTGACTTAACTGATGGGTTGTTAGGTTTGAAAGGGTAGAGACAGACTGCACTTTCTTTTATTTCTGTGGGATTTTTCCTTGTTTATAATATTTCTTACATTTTGTTTAAATATTTATCAGGGGTTCATATATAGTGGGTTTGGGGAAAGATCAAAGCCAATTATAACTTTCTTGGGCAAAAGAAAACATCCATGGGAGAAAATGAGAGCATTTATTTTTATCCAGGCTGAGCTCAGAGTGATTCAGAACACTCTGTAGTGGTTGTTGAAAACACCACCTCATATAAAATAAATTATCCACCATGGCAAAATGTGGTCAATGCTTATGTCAATAAGAGACCAAAACATTCAGGGAAGGTAAATAGTTTTGCAAATAGCAACTGATGAGTTTCTATTATCCCTTATTTCTTTTTGACTGGAAAAAAAAAAAAAAAACAAAAACCCAACAACCAAAAAACAGTGGGACAAAGTTAGCCCTGTTAGCTCTGACAGACCTAATCCCTTCCCTGCCTAGGGCCAGCCACCTAACACAGAAGATGATAAAATCTTCCCTAGCACCAGATGAAAAATGATAATGTACTTTAGTGATAATGTGTGTAAGCCACAAAAGGCAAAACCGGAGTGTTAACATTCTCTCCTAAAAGGAAAGAACTATAAATCTCCCTCAACTGATTCATTACCCCTGAATAGCAGCGGTACAAGAGGAACTTAAAAACAAACAGAGAGAACTGTAACAAAAGATTCCCCCAGACCAATACCATCAAGGTTAGCAAAGCTTGCCAACTAGCACACCTCTAACGGAAACAATTTCAGTGGTACCCTACTTCCACAGTTGCTAATATGGGGATTCTTTCTGTTTGGCTTTTTTCTTTTTTAAGATTTTATTTATTTACTTATTTATTTTTAGAGACAGAGGAAAGGAGGGAGAAAGAGAGGGACAGAAACATCAATTGGTTGCCTCTCACAGGCCCCCAACCCGAGCATGTGCCCTGACCAGGAACCGAACCAGCCACCTTTCAGTCTACAGACTAGCATTCCATCCACTGAGTCACACCAGCCAGGGATCTTTTAATATTTGCTTTTTAAAAAACTTAAAAAACTCATTCTTTATAAAGCAAGTTTCATGATCGTTCCACTTAATAACGACCTAGTGAAGAAGCAGGTATATGTGACGGAAGCAGAGAAAAGGGTTCTAACCCTGACTCTGCCCTTAGGAGGTGAGCAGAAGTGTTTGCCACTCCAAAATATGCCTCTCTGGGATATTATTTTAAGCTGATTATTTTTAAGAAATAAAGACTCAGAAAGAATTTCATCGTACTCCTAACGCCCTAAAAAGAATTATAGCAGAGAACCTGCCAGGTTCTCTGCGAGATATCATCATAGATACTTATATGAACTAAGTTTGATAGACAAAGAGGAACCTAGCGAGTCCCATTTGATAAAAGTCCTCTCAACCTCTCATTGCCAAAGACGGCCCAGCAAACATTTAGTTACCAAACATTTGCTTTTCTATGTCTATGTGAATTGCCCTCCTGCTCTTTGAAGTCCCAAACCACAAACCCCTCTCCTTAGCTCAAGATGGCATATAAGCCTTAATTTCCTGAACCGTACTCAAATCCCATATTCTTATGGAACCCCTGTGTGTACATTTGGTTCTCTTCCATTAATTTGTCTCATGTTAGTCCGGCCAAAAGAACTTAAGAGAGACAGAGGGGAAAATAACTTTTACTCCCCTACGGAGGCATGAGTAAAGGGTCTGTGCTCCAGATTAAGCCAACCTATGTCTCCCCACTAGTTCTGGGGTCTTGGACAACCTTTTGACATCTCATTGCTACAATTTCTGCTTCTTTAAAATGAGGATAACAACAGAATCCATGTCATAGGGTCAATTAAAACCAATTACTTGTACAGGGTTTCTTAACCACTTAGAACTATTGGCATTTTGGGTTGGATAATTTTTTGCTGCGGGCAACTGTCCTCTGCATTCATCAGTGTCCCTGGCTTCTACCCACCAGATACCAATACTGATTTTTAAAAGCCTCTAGATGTTGTCAGATGTTCCCTGGGGGGCAAAATTACTGTCAGTTGATAACCAGCTTTAGTGCCTGGCAAGTATCAATTCCTGAATAAATGCACATTCATCTTCTCTACAGTTGGTCTTATCCATTGTTCAATGAAGAAACCCTCACCTATAGCCTTAAGAAAGTAAATACCATTGTAGACTTTAGGTAAACTAATGTAAAATGTAGGAAGAAGGTAACTGTTGATTGCCCAAGTATCAATTTCTTGATACTTATATATACACATTAATTCATATAATTTTCACTACTGGCTTAGGAAGTCAGTATTCGGGTTTCTGTCAAGTTCTTTCCCATGAAGAGACTGATGAATCGATGATTCTTATAACATGAAAGTTGAGTTTCATGTAAACATGTTTGCTATCACCTTAAAACAAGTTTCAAAATTCCCATAAATACGCACACATCTTAAATGTAAAAATCAACATATTTAGGCAACATGCAGTTTCCAGGAATGTGAATCAGTCTGTGAAGCTGGGATCAAGTTGTGGTCCACAGAGGGACACAGCCGACAGTCTCACCCACCGGTGCCACTCAGTCACTTGAGGTATAAAGCCACAATGTGTGCTTTGGTGGAAGACTCCTGGAGTTTCGCACTTAGAATGTATCCTATGCAATTCTGCCTTGAGTGCTTCATGCACAACTAAAGTGTGTGTGGAGCTTTGAAACATTTTAATTCAGCTTAATCAACTAAATGCCTTGATCACAAACATCCCTGCTCACTAAACACACCTGGCCCAGGTTAAAATCAATAGTCAGTAGGAATGAAATTCTGCCAGGTTTTGCATACAGCCGATGGCCTGCAACCTGTTTGGATCCACGGGTATGCTTTTCTGTAGATGGCAATGCTTTGACAGAGTCAAAGCAACCTCTTGTGAATACTCCATTGCAGTTAGAATACAGCTGTCAGATTGGACCTCTCACAGAAAGGTCATTAAAAAGTGATGAAACTGAGTTTTAGAATTACCCTATTCCCTTGTCATTTCATGTTTCACCCAATAACACATCTCTATGTGAGAAAAAGCACACAAGTCATTGTATTGTTATTACATCCATTTTAAAGAAGTTAGCAAGGCTCAATAAGGTTAAGTAACTTAGTCAACATTTTGGTGGGACACCAAGCAAGCAGTGGAGTGGAAGTTCACACCTAGACCCAACTCCCTGCCTGGGCTGCCTCCTACTGGCTGACCAGTGACACCGAAGGAACTGCCCCACTGCAGTGGCTTTGTTAAGGTGGTCAACAGAAATGAAATTTAATTAGGAACGATTTTGTTCTGTGTGAATATAAAGGATGACCTGCATTTACATCTGCTTTAAGCAGACTGATCATTACCAGAGAGGAGGGGAGAGGTAACCACGTGAAAAAGGTGGAGGGATTAAGAAGTACAAATTGGCAGTTACCAAGTAATCACAGGGATGTAAAATGTTACAACACAGGGAATAGAGTCAATAATATAATAATATGTATTGTGCCAGGCAAAACTGGAAATAGAAAGAAACACTTTCTAAAGTATATGACTGTCAAATCACTATGCTGTACATGTGAAACTAATACAAAATAATATTGAATGTAAACTAATTAAAATACATTAAAAAATAAGTGAATCTATAAAAGTTAGGCAAATTAGTCACAAAAATTAGGAAAAATTATATATTTTTAAAAGATTCTGTATTGCTTCTTTCTTCAAAAATATTTCATCAAAATTCTTATCTCTAAGCCAATCAGAGACAACTTATCCTATAAAAGTCTTGTAATTAATTGTCTATCATAAGTTACCCAGCCTGGTCAGTAGAATTATACCCCATGCCTGGAGCATAGTCTAGGTGAATAGATTTAAGAAGAAAAACATTTTGATATCAATAATTTAGCAATTTGGAATCCATTTTGTGTCCCTAAGGACTCTCAGACCAGGTATCAGTTGCACAGAACTGACAATTTGTCTTTATTACAAATGTACTTTATTTCCCCTCAAGCAACTGAAAACCCCGCACCCTAGGGAGAAAAGGTGCTCCTTTCTCAGGGCCACCTCGCTGCCATTCCTTATTATAGCACCCAACTCTGCTATATCATGCTCACAGTGTACTTAATTGGGCATGACTTTACTGACACCTTTTGCTAGGCAATTTGCTTTTATAAAATAAGTTGCAGGGTTATAAAATTACCAAAATAATCCAAAGTCATTATTGCTTTCTTGGAGAATGTAATTGGTAAGGGGGACATTTTTTTCTGACCCAACATTGAACATTTCAAAAACACAGTTGCCCTTTTACTGAAAAGCTAACATTTTCCCCTAGATTCCTGACTTTCATGCTCATAGAGCCTTGGCAAGCTAAACTTTAACTTTAGGTTTAAGACTCTATAAATATTTACCATGGACAGAAATTTTTTTAAAAAAGGAACAGTGGTGGTTTTAGGCGTCAAAAAGATTTGTGTGGTGGGAGAAAAGGCTACTGGGCTGAAACTCAGGGGAAGTTGTGCGGCTGTTTGATTTATTGCTGTTTGGCTATGAAACCTTCAACAAGTCCCCTATGCCTTCTGGACACTAATCTCTTCACCTGGGAAGCCACGGGATTAGATTAGGTGATTTTAATATTCCTCCAAAGTATGACAATGTCTGATGGTAGTAGAAGCAATTTTAAAATAAAAGGGGGCACAGTTATTTTTAGTGAAGGAGACTGTCACAATTTAAAACACTAACTAACGGCCACTGTCTTAAATATGGCTTGAAACAAAAGTTTATTTTAGGGTTTTGATAAAACATAAATCTCAAAATGCACCACACTATTTCTTTAACTCTTAAATTAGAAAATTACATGTTGAATGTTTCAAGATAAACAAGAAAATGAGAAAAAAAGTCATTATGTCAATCAGCCAATGTCAAAGCCAACATTCTTAATTTAGATTGTGAAGAATATGATTTAATAAAAAAAAATGGCTTCAAACTACTTGCTCAATACTAAGTAAATGTCCATTATTAATAATAAAATATCCCAATAGTAGCCCTTTGAGAAAAGCAATGCATTTCAGGTAAATCCAAAATAGAATAAAACATTAGAACATGATGGAGAAGAAGAAAAATGCCTCTGTGTAAAAATAAAAACAATTAATATGTCTAGAAGAAATGAAAAACCTGAGAGGGGCAGTGAAATATATTATATAAGTTTGTTTCCTGCTACCTGTCACTTCAGTAAACAAAAACTTGAAGGTTGGCCTTTCAGATATTTGCCACGTCCAAGTTTCAATCTGGCGATCAATTCAGATATCAAATTTAGCTGAGTGGGACAAGCAGACTACATCAAGGCCATGTCATCCGGTGAGTAGAGAACAGGTAGTCACTAGTCCTGCTGGAATTGTTTTTGCAAGGCAGCATTCATCTCTGGGAGAGGTGGAGTGGAAGGAGCTTTGCAGCCAGGGAGACATGACAGGCTACAGAATTTGCAAGGCCCAGTGCAACATGAAAATGCAGGACCTTCTGTTAAAAAAAATTATCATAGAATTTAGGATGCTTACAGCAGAGCATTAAGCCCTTCTGAGCCCGGAGCTCTGTGTGACAACGCAGGCCACACATGCACGAAGCTGATCCTCACAGACATTTTGAATTCCTGCTCAGTCACTTATTAGCTCTGCATGAGACCTCGTGCCAGTCCACTGGCGGCTCTCAGATTCTTCATTTGTAAAATAGAACCATAAACATGCCCTTATAGGCCTATTGCAAAAATCATTTTAGCCAGTATGTACTATTTTACAGGTAAATAGTAGATCCTCAAAACAATAATTGCCATTATCATTAGTTTGAAGGGTGGGTGATTCCAAATATCAAATGTTTTGATAAACTACACCCTTTTCTTCTTTTCCTATAAGTCTTAGAAAAAGGACATTGGAGGTGAGGGTTGGCAGCAGGGACATTGCCTAGAGGTATTGTTTCAGCACCGCTCTCCCCAGGTGCTGACTAACCAAGCTTCGATCTCCGACACAAAGACTTGAGTAGTTTTCTTCTAGGTTTATTACTGTATTTTCTTCAAATGCTTTACCGTAAGAATATAAGACTGCTAAAGAAGGCCACACTCATGCTAATATGGGCCTCCAATATTCAAAAGTGGTAAGTGGCTTTTTCCTAGAAGATTATTGTAAACAATATTTTGTTATTCTCAGTTCACCACGGGATCTGAAGGACTGAAACACCTGAATAATGAAACAACAGGAAACATTCTCTAGGAAAAGTAGGTCTAATTTGCATGCCACCTGTACCATATAATTTTCAAGAACACATGGTGCCTATACTTCACTGTAGTAGTAAATTTAACTTCTGTTACCACAGAAGTTAACTTCTGTTACCACTCATTTATGCTCTGACTTAAACCAATGAGAAAATGAACTCATGACTTGTCCCACTCTTGAAAGCAAAGATTTCTGAACATGTTAAAATTCAATGCAACCTCTATTGTTTATAGCCTTTTTAAAGGCACTTGTTAGTAGAATAGGAGGAAGAAATGTAAGGGGGAAACAAAGAGAAAAGGAAAAGCCATTAAGGTTTCTTTTTACTCTCCATACCTTTTACAATTCAGAATATACTAGCTAGAAAAGAAACATGGCTGAAGAAAGGAAGAGTCATTCTAAGTTTAAGCAATCAGGTAACTACTTCAAGGTCTGAGTGGCTGAAACCAGCATGGTGACAGATTGATGTACTAAGTATTGGTTTGTTTGGGGCCAATTCCATTAACTTCATAGACTGAAGAATCCAAGGCCAATATAAGGCTCTATTAAGAGGCTCAATTCTGAGGATGATCAAGATTTAAGATAATGAGCTCATTCACATCTCTCCTCTCTTCAAAACTAAGCTAGTCATACAATATCTTGTCCTTACTAAATGCACTGTAAGCCATTTTTAACGGTGGCTCTGTTGTCTACTTTCTCCTTGTCTTTACTGTTATAAGGATTGAAAATATTAAACAGGAGGAAATACACTGTGTGGATGCTTTACTACTCCAGTCACCTTCAGATAGGCTGTTGAAATCTGGTGCGTTTACTCCTCTGTTCGAGCACCATTGCTTTTCCCCCTAATAATATATAATGCATTGCATCCCCCAGTCAAAGCCATTTTGTAAGGCTTCAGGCATTAATTTTAAGCAAAATGCCTGTTTTAAGTAAGCAGTATATCCTCAAAACATAATAACTAGTATCATTAGCTTGAAGGGTGGGTGACTCCCTACAGCAATTCTATTTATAAAGCAACAATGCTATTTTCTTTCCTTACAGGTCTTAGAAAAAGAATGAATGAGATAAGCAATGACGGCAAGAACATCCACGAGCAGGAGCATTCCAGCACTATTCTCCTCAACTGACTAGCCAAGCTTTTATCTCCAACACACAGACTTGAATATTTTCCTTCTGTGTTTCTTACTGCATTTACTTACTCTAAGCAAGGCATTCATTCCCATGTTCTTATCAATAACTTTAATATGTACTAATGAAAACATCCACTGGAACAATTCCATAAAAGCTTTTCCAACATCAACAAAAGGTTTAAGAGACAACCTGCTCCTCATGACATTTATTTTTAAAGAGAATTGTGCTCTTTTGATTCATTTGTTTATTTTGTTTTTGTTTTCAGAAAAGCAAATCACACAGAACTTGTGGGAATATTAGTAAATGTCTTAACTGACTATTTTGTCATCTTCAGTGTCTTTCAACAGTTGATTCATATGTAACTGGCATTATTTTAAGAGCTGTGGTGGAGTCCAGAGAAAGAGGAGTTCCAACCACTGCCCTCGAAGTAAGTCTAAGTGGGGAAGTAGAAACTGCAGACAGGGTGCTGCTGAGAAGGGCAGTTGTTAGGACAAAAGGTGATGTCAACAAAGGACCCATAACAGACCGAAAGGAGAAGACCCAGTGAAGCATGTGGGCTTAACAACATCAGACCACAGTTGCATGAGAGGGAGGGAGGTTGTATCAGCAAAGATTGGGGAGGTGGAACAACTTGGAATAACAACCAAACTCAGAATGTAGCTTTTACAAGAACATTTTACAAACAGAAAACTGAGTGCAGAGAGTTCACAGAGATGGAGCCAGGACTGAAGGAGAGACCTCTTAAATCTCTGTCACATCACAGACGATGCCTACATCCTTCAGCCTGTGGCATGTGCTGTTCTAATGAATTCCACAAAATAAACTTAAAAATCAAGTTCATTTCTTTTTATCAGCACACATAACTTAACTCACTAAGGTATATTTAGAATGTTAGAATAGTCTGAGACCTCATTTTCAATTCAGATTGGCCTATGAGGTAGCTTCAGCAAGTCTTCACTTCACATCCAAAGAAGTTTCCTCGTTCTCTTCTCTATGCTTTGAAGAGTGACAAAATGAAAATAAAATTCATCTTCAAAGAGAATTCATTTAATGGTTCCATGGATGTCTTGATCAACAAGAACTGTCTTTCAAGTGATGACTTTTTCTTTTTGTTAATGTACCTCATTTACAAGTGATGGCTCTTTTAACCTTTACTGCTCTTTGCTTAATCAACATACAATGAAGAATAGAATGAGAGTAGAAGAAACATAAGGACGTACAAATAACCTTCCAGAAAGCAAAGAAATTCAAGACAACTCACAGGATTGCACTTTCATTCAATGAAACAGAGCTGAGAATCAAAGTCAAATCCATCAGCACATAGTGGGTGGAGAGGCCATGTAAAGTCTAGGCAAGCTGCAAAATCGGTGGGTCCAAAAAGCAAAAGATTAGCCCACAAAGACAAACAAAGGCCCTAGTAGGCCAGTAGTGGTACAGTGAAATGGTTAAAATGTGGATTCCAGAGCTGAGAGATTTTCTGCATTCAAATCCCAGCTCCTAGAGTTGTGCTGTGCTCTTGGTCAAGGTACTTAACCTGTGGCCTCTGTTTTCTCAACTGTAAAGTGGGGATAATAACAGCACCATCCTTGTAGGTATGTTGTGAGAATCAAATGTGCTAATTTTTAATGCTATGTAAAGTGCTTCCAACAGTGCCTGACACACAGTGCAGTGTGACAGAAGAGTTTGCCACCTTCTTCTCCTTTCCTCCTCCTTTTTATTCTTTCTTCTCCTCCTCATTGTTTCTGCCATTTCTCTACCTTGAAGTTGATGAACCTTTTGCCTTTACAGTCTCTACATCTATAAATGCAGAATTACAGTACTGAAGTGGAATTTAGTTGTCTATTATTTAATTAGCACCCATTCTGACCTTTCTAAAAGACCTCATAGCCAGAGGACATAGAGGATGTGTACCCAAATAATTAGCTCCAAGGGTAGATCTTTATTGGTGAGTGAATCATTGTAAGCCTATCTGCTTTGCCAGTGAATTGCTCTAGAAACAGGATATTTCCTGGGAAGTAGTTTTTGGTCCAGCTGTAACCCAAATTTACCTAAACACACTAAAGAGAAGGATTAATACCTATGCTTAAATTCTCCCTCTTAGCCACCAGCTAAGAACAACGAAGAGGGGCTGCAGACCACCTGGTGGCCAACTTTGGTTAAATGGGAAGACCACGATGATACATGGTAAAGGACACGGCTGCAAACAGCGCAGAAAAATGGGGCCAAGACTTGATCTCCCCAAATGGCTACTGGAATTATTTTTCTACCTTTACTGAGGTACAATTGATAAACTGTATTATATTTAAAGGGAATAACTTAATGATTATTATGCATAAACATTACGAAAGTATTCCTGCCATTGAGTTGATTACCACATCCATCACCTCACATATTTATTTTTTTTGGGTGGATGAACAGAACACTTAAATTCTACTCTTTTAGCAAATGTATATTGTGGAATACTACAGTTAGCATGCTATATATTGGATCCTCAGACCTTATTCACCTTATCACTGAAAGTTTGTACCCTTTACCAATCTCTTCTTAATTCCCCCATTCTGCACTGAGCATAATGCCCTTCAGTCTCATCCATGTTGTCACAAATAGCAGGATTTTATTCTTTCTGTGGCTGAATATTGTTCCAGTGTGTGTGTTTGTGTGTGTGTCACATTTTAAATATCCATTTATCCATCAAGAGATATTTAGGTTGTTTCCATACCTTGGATATAGTAAATAATGCTACAATGAACATGGAAGTACAGATATCCGAGATAATAATTACCTTTTTCAGGGGCAGATAACCAGAAGTGGGACAGCTCTCTTATCATAAATTAATTGACCATATATATATGGGTTTATTTCCGGGCTCTCTATTCTCTGCCATTGATCTATGTGTCTATTTTTATGTCAGTACCATTTCTTTTGATTATAAAGCTTTATAATACAGTTTTGAAATCAGAAAGTGTGATGCCTCCAACATTTTTCTTCAAGATTGCTTTGGCTCTGCTGGGGTCTTTGGTGGTTTCATACCCATTTTAGAATTGTTTTTTCAAGTTATGTGGAGGATGCTACTGGAACTTTAATAGGGATTGCACTGAATCTGTAGATCACTTTGGATAGTATTAACATTTTTAAAAAGATTTTATTTATTTCTTTTTAGAGAGAGGGGAAGGGAAGGAGAAAGAGAGGGAGAGAAACATCAATGTGTGGTTGCTTCTCCCACACCCCCTACTGGTGACTTGGCCTGCAACCCAGGCATGTGCCCTGACTGGGAATTGAATGGATGACCCTTTGGTTCACAGGCTGGCACTCAATCCACTGGGCCACACCAGCCAGGGAAACATTTGAACAATATTGATTTTTCCAATCCATTAACACAGAATATATTTCCATTTATTTGTATCTTCTTCAATGTGTTGTTAGTTTTCAGTATACAGATCTTTCACCTCCTTGGTTAAATTTATTCCTAATTATTTTTTTTCTTTTGGATTCTATTGAAAATAAGATTATTTTCTTAATTTCTCTGCCTGGTAATTCATTGTTTGTGTGCACAAACACAACTGCTTCTTGTATACTGATTTTGCATCCTGCAATTTTACTGAATTTGTTGATTAGTACTAACAGTGCTCCGATGAAGTCTTTAGGGTTTTCTGTACACATCATGTCATCTGCAAACAGAGACCATTTTACTTTCTCTTTTCAAACTTTTATTTCTTTGCCTTTTAGTTCTTTATCTTGCTTGATTTTTCTGGCCAGGACTTCTAGTACTATATGGAATAAAAGGGGCGAGTGGTGAGCATCCTTGTCTATCTCCTGACATTCAGCAAAAAGCTTTTAGCTTTTCACTGTGAAGTATGATGTTAGCTGCCACCTTGTTATATGTGGCTTTATTATATTGAGGTATGTTCCCTCTATACCCACCATCTCAAAAATTTTTATCATGAAAAGATGTTAAATTTTGTCAAATCTTTTCTGCTTCTATTGATATGATCATATGACTTTCATCCTTCATTTTGTTAATACAGCGCATGACATTTATTGATTTATATGTATTGGACCATCTTTACATCCCAGGATAAATTTCACTTGATCATGTGTCTGAGCCTTTTGATGTACTGCTGAATTTGTACTGTTGAGATTTTGCATCTATGTTCATCAGACATATTGCTCTATAATTTCTTCATCTTGTGTGTCTTTGTCTGGCTTTGGTATCAGGGTAATGCTGACCTCATAAAATGAGACTGAAATGTTCCCTCTTCTTTAATTTTTTGGAGAAGTTTGAGCAGGATTGGCATTAATTCTTTTTTAATTTGGTAGAATTTACCAGTGAAGTGATATGGTCCTGGAGCTTTCTGTGTTGGGAGGTTTTTGATTACTGATTCAATCACCTTGTGTATCTAGACTTTCTGTATCTTTATATTTTGCCATGGTAGGTTATTTCTAAGAATTTATTCATTTCTTCTAGGTTATGTGATTTATTGTCATGTTATTATTCACAGTACTTTTCTTATTACTCACTACCCACCAAACTTTTACATTTCTAATGTGACTCGTTTCCTTGCTGTTCCAACCCCTTTAAATGGACACTTGAACACTTGCTACCAAAAGCATCCTAACTGATACAAATAGTACCTCACAGTATTGTTGAAGATTGGAATGAGATACATAAAGTCATTAGCAGAGAGAAGATAATATGCCACGTGTGAATAAAGTAGAAGTTATTTTTACTCTGCTAACAGCCCCACAGGACTTAACATGAAATGGCACTGTGATAATACCGCAGGCTTCATCGGCATGACTTCAGCAGGCTGAAGGCAGCCTTTAATCACAGGCAGTGTCTAACTATTGGACTTACGTATTCAACTATAGTTCCACATTACCTAGCAGATTTCATGCATCTACTTTGAAAAAAAAGATAGTTCCTTTTCATTGTCCTCACATCTCCTTACCTGAATTTTAAGAATTGCCTCCATTCTAAGAAACTCAACAATTTCAATTTATACTTTTCCCATGTTTTTTCATAATTTTTTAAACGTGGAATATTTTTCTTAAACTCAAGTCTTTCCAGACTTACTCCCATATTCATTGAGGTCACGCCAAGAAAACAATGATATTTCAAATCTAATTACCCACTCTGACATAAAAAAAATTAAAGAAACAATGTAAAAAAATTGAAAAGAACAATAGGACATTCTTGATTATACTTCAGTCTATTTTCAACCCTGACCACATGCTTTATTTATTAATGTCTAGTTTTCTTCCAGAAAAGGAGGTACTTTAAAGCAATCCCAGAGTTCATGCCACAAGATAATACAGTCCTCCTCAATCAGCAATATTGTATAATAAAAATAACATGTAATGAAATTAAAAGCAATCAAGCTTAAAAAATAGGTATCATTCTTGTTTAGGGTGACTTATAAATATTACTCTGAGCTGGGAAAATAAAAGTGAGCTCTGAAGTCAAATCATTTCAACTTCCCTATGGCACAAGCAATGTTCTTTTTCAGGTTTCTGTTTACATAATTTTAGTTATTTTCCATTTTAGTGACTAAGAAATAAGAAGCCTGATTTACTAAATTTAAGTAGAAAAATTTTCATTGGCTCATGTCCAAAGACTGTTGTCAAGAAAAAAGAAACTCACAGCTTAGTTTGGTCTCCTGCAAAGTTTGTGACTCAGTTCTACACTGGGATCTAGTAAAATTCATTTTGCAGTTTAGCTCTTTATGCCCAGGTTGTGAATCACTCAGTCACTGCACCAAGAAAAGCAACTGTGACAACCGGTCTTAATGTCCACGTGAGAAGCACTGAATGACTTCCACTTGTTTGCTTGCTTGCTCACTCACTCAACTCACACATTTGTTCTATATTTCTTCCAGCAAACACTTTTAATATACTTTGTGTAAGGCATGCCTTTCTAGTTACTGATGATACAGTAATGAATGAAACAAAATTTGTTCTCTTATGAATCTCATATTTAATGTGGGCAGTGGTGTGCTGGTAACCAACTCTGAATTAAAAAGTCCCCAATTTGTAGCATTTGTCAATTTCCAAGGTGTAACTATTCCCATTATGGCTAATTTACCAAACTGCTTACAAAATTCCTGAATATTTAGTGATATGCTCTTGCCAAACTAGTATGAACAGGCTCCATACCACTGATGGGGGAATCGAAAATAAGTAGAATGTGTAGGCTGAGATAGGGGTAAGTGTTATGAAGAAAAACACAGCAGACAAGGGGGATACGGAATGTTTGCAAATGGAGAGAGGAAGTGAAATGATAAATAGCTTGGACAGAGAGGGCTTCACTGAGAAGGTAGTATCTGATCACAGACATGACAGTGTGGAGGGAATGGCTCAGGCAGTGGAAACAACAGTTTCTCTGTGATTTAAAAGAACATTAATGAGGATGTCAGTCTTGGTCTCTGTACAAAGTCCCTCAATCTACTTATTTTAGCCCAATACCTTGTCACGCTTGCTTTTCTTCACAGGTTCACTGTATGCACTGATGAATCAGAAATTCATAGGTTAAAAAATAGTTTCTTCATCCAGTCTCTTAGGCCTCTACCAGCCACTGTACATTGTCCAAAATCTTAATCCTGATCTTAAAGGTCTGAACAGCCTCATACTCTCCTTGCTTCAGCTAAGTCTGTCAAGTGAACAGAAGAATATGAAATTTATTTCAGAGCTAACACAGCAGGCAGGCAGCCTTCCATGTAAAATGTGATGGGTTTCAAAACTTGTTCTTCATGTGCATGTCATAATAACAACCAAAATGCCCATCAGCAAAACATACTTGATGAAGTATGTAGACACAATGGAATAAAGAGTGTTGAACAATGATGTAAATCTAATGGTAATGAATTGGGAAGGTGTTCATTTTATTAATGATACAAGCCACACACTGACATCTCCTGAGTATGTATCTTGTATGCTTTAGTTTCCTTCTCTGTAAAATGGGACTAATAATGGAAACTACTTTATAGGTGACTGTGAGGCTTAAATAAATTAACACCTAGAAAAGTTAGTACACCAAAAGATACATGTAGTTAACATTGGTTAATGTAACCAATGAATGTAATTGAACAATAAATAGAACTCATGTAATAAATGTTAGCTACCCTCCTCTTCCTCTTTAGTAATATTATTACTGCTATTGTTATTACTTTGGGCCAAACACTCAAAGGCATGTCTGTTATCTCCATTTAATATATAAGAAAATTGAGCAATAGAAAGTTTAATAAAGTGCCTATGTCATAGAGAGAGTAAGAGATGGGGTGGAGATTCACAACCAGACAGTTGAATTCTCAAGAGCTGTGCTATCAAACAAAAAGGTGTTGTGGATACACAATGCAATATATAGATGATGTATCATAGTACTGTACACTTGAAACCTACACAATTTTATTAGCTAATGTCACCCAATACATTTAATTTTAAAAAATAAAAATAAAGACAACTTTAAAAACAAACAAACAAACAAACAAAAAAACACATTTAGGGCAGTACTAACTCTTCCAGCAACTCAGGTCCATGAGGGCAAAATCGATGTGACTTAACATTTCCCTGTGTACAGCATGTACTCATTGTGTTGAATGAATACAGACAGGAAACCATAGTCAACACTATTTACTAAGTGCTCACTTATGTCTTAGTAAATATCATAAATGTTTAACATGAATGACATGAATCATTTTACATATCCTCCCATGAGGGAGTTACTAATGCCACCTCATTTTATGTATGAGAAAGCTGAGTCAAAGAGAATTAATAAGTTACCCTGAGTCATGCAGATCGGCATGCAGCTGCACCAGCACTCACACTGAAATCTACTGGACTCCATGTCCCAAGCTCTTCCTCACTGTGCTTTCTCTGCCTCCAACAGAATGAGGAACAATGACACACTGTTTTCATTAGACCCGCGGAAATATGAATCAAGGTCAGAGGCTTCCTGTGAATAGACAATAGTCTCCTCCTCTATTAATTACAACATGTGAACAAGAGGAAACATAGCACTCAGTGAGGACCTGAAGACAAGCCCTCAAACCTGAAAAAGCCCATTAGCTTTGGTGTAACAACCTCTCGTACTACTCGACGGCCAACCAGGGTCACGTTAAAAACTGCGCTTTTCCTCCCCAAGATCAATCTCTGCCATTTCCCATCTGCGCTGTGCATGAATCATGCATTTTAAGACTGGAGAACACTGAGTAATGCTTCACAAACCCTCCGAGGCATAAAAATAGAAGCTTAGTGCCTTTGGTATGGACTCCCCCACTGTTGCAAAGTAACCATTTTCAGTCTTTTGAGAAAGAGCTCACAGGTTTTTTTCAGCAGCATTTTAGATGTTCTACTATTCCTTGTAATTCTCTCAATTTCCTACACGCTTCCAATTCTCTTACGCTTCCTACAGAGGAGAGTGTGTCTGTCATCTGAAGACCAAGGCTAAAACAAACAGAGCATCTCTTATAACAAGACATCCCGGAGCCTAGGGAGAAATGTACTCTGCTGCTAGATGCTCTGCTGTACCCAGGAATGCAAATTATCAATCAGGTCATTTGGATTTTAATTAGTGACTACTCCAGAGCAGGGATTATAAGCAGTTCTTTCGATCTACAGAGGCCAAGATCTCAATCACTGTGCTGGTGGAGACCAATTTCAATGCTCCCGAAGCCAGGAAGGTAATGGGAATGGATGAAGCTAGCGAGTTGCAAGCAACAGGGAATGGGGAAAAAGTGACACTTGGGAAACATGTGGTCCTTTTCAGCACCTCTTCTAATGAAAGCAGAGGCTACTCTGCTCCAGTGGATGGTTTCCACAAAGCAACGTATCCTGCTTTTTTTTTTATTTTTCAATTATTTTTAAAAGCTACAAATCAGGATTTTATGTGAAATTTCAAATTTTTAAATGTCGGCAACTAATTAAAAAAATAATGCTCTGCGGGATGAACTCACATAGCCATGAGGTGGATTTGGCCCCTGGGTGCCTGTTCTGTGACTTCCATTCCGCTGCACGGTCTTCTCTGCAGACCTGGCAGATGCCAGGCTGACCAGAGCTGCTGCTGAAGTTTCAGGCAAACTCCTATCTCTCCCACTTTCGTTCACCAAGGTCTGATTTGATTGATAACCTAGCAACACATGAAATACTAATAATAGCTGACATTTATGGAGCCTCTGTCATGCACACAACACTTTACATAGATCAACTGAGACAAAGCCTGTAAGGTGGGTTTTCTTATTATCCCTACTTCACAGAGGAGGAAACTGAAGAATCGAGCAGGTGGATATCCTGCCAAGGCCAAGCTGTTTTCAAGTAATAAAACTGGGTGCCTAGGCAAATATTCAGGCTTCAGATTACTCTGAATTACTATGTGGAATAAAATACCCTCTTACTCATACAATTAGCACAAAGAGTGGTATAAGATTTTCATTTACATTCTGAAGAAATAAACACTGGCTTTAAAAATTGCAAATAGGCTACAGAATTAAGTACACAGAAATAAAGAACATATTTAGAAATAATAAAAATCTGTGGACAAGGTGATGTTTTGTGTTGCTGCCAGAAACCGGGCCCTAGGCAACGCCACCCAAAATAAACCAACTGTATAAAAATGTTCAGATCCTTGTACCTAGCAATCTACTATTAATAACTTATTATAGAAATAATTTAAAGGAAAACAAGGCATCGATTCAGAAGTGTTACCAGCATCCAGTTTTTCAATAACAAACAAATGAGCAAACAAAAACAGATAAGCAAACTTCCCAAGGAGAAGAAGTACTTCTGATGTACAATATGGTAAAAGAGTAGATAATCGGAATTCCGGCCAAGATGGGGGTGCAGGCGGACACACTGTGCCTCCTCTCACAACCAAGATTAAGGACAACAAAAATATAGAACAAACAAAAAAAAAAAAACATCAGAACAGATAGAGGATTGAATTGTATGGAAGTCCAACAACGATTCACCCAGACAAGAAAGAAGGGCAGAGTCGGTGGCCGGCAGAGAGGGGTCGCAGGGGAAGAAGAGGTAGCTGGTGCTCCCGGGCGCACAGGTGGTGGTTACTGGGTGCAGGGAGGCAACGAGCAGACCAAGGGATGCACACAAAGAGGCTGACCACAGTCACACATTTGCACACAGATAAACCAGGTGAAAATGGGCAGTGAGACAGACTACATAGCATAGGGCCCCAGCTCCAGGAATAAAGCCTAAAAAACACCAATTGAGAACACTTGTGAGAGTTGGGGTGCTGGGAGGGAATCCCAGCCTTGCTGGAGAGTTCGTTGGAGAGACCCACAGGGTCCTAGAACATGCAGGAGCCCGCCCACATGGAAATTAGCACCAGTGGGGCCCAATTTGCTTTGGGAAAGCAGCGGAGGGGACTGGAGTCCAGGAGAAAGTGGGGCAAGCGCCATTGTTCCCTCTGGGACCCTGCCCCCGCATTCAGCATCACAACCTGGGTTGCCCCGCCCTGGTGAATGCTTAAGGCTCCACCCCTCACTATGTAACAGCTGTGACCAGACCCCCTTCCCCCCAAAAAACCAAGGATGGCTCAAACGGGAGAACAGATAGAGGCCCCAGAGTTAATTTATCTAAGCAACCAAGAGGTAGCCAACCTACCAGATGCACAGTTCAAAGCTCTGGTAGCTAACCTAACAGATGCACAGTTCAAAGCATTGGTTGATTTTGGTAGCAAATTAGAGGAACAAATGGAGGCTACAATAAGTGAAATGAAGAAAAACACACAGGGAACCAATAGTGATGGGAGGAAAACTGGGATGCAAATCAATGGAGTGGACCAGAAAGAAGAAACAACCAACCAAACAGAAAACAAAGAAGAAACAAGAATTCAAAGAAATGAGGAGAGGCTTAGGAACTTCCAGAACATCCTTAAACATCCCAACATCCAAATTATAGGGGTACCAGAAGGGGAAGAGGAAGAACAACAAGTGGAAAACTTATTTGAACAAATAATAAAGGAGAACTTCCCCAATCTGGCAAAGGAAATAGACTTCCAGGAAGTCCAGGAAGCTTAGAGAGTCCCAAAGAAGGTGGACCCAAGGAGGAACACACCAAGGCACATTATAACTACATTAGCCAAGATTAAAATGAAGGAGAGAATTCTAGAAGCAGCAAGGGATAAGGGCACAGTCACCTACAAAGGAGTTCCCCTCAGACTGTCAGTGGACTTCTCAAAAGAGACCTTACAGGCAAGAAGGGGCTGGAAAGAAATATCTGAAGTCTTGAAAGTCAAGGACCTACATCCAAGATTGCTCTATCCAGCGAAGCTGTCATTTAGAATGGAAGGGAAGGTAAAGCGCTTCTCAGATAAGGTCAAGTTCAAGGAGTTCATCATCACCAAGCCATTATTATATGAAATGGTAAAGGGACTTATCTAAGAAAAAGAAGATAAAAAAAAGACAGCAAACTCACGGATATTAACAACCACACCTAAAACAGAAGCAAACTAAGCCAACACCTAGAACAGGAACAGAACCAGAGAAATGAAGATCACATGGAGGGTCAGCAACAGGGGAGTGGGAGGAGGTGAGAGGGGGAAAAGGTACAGATAATAAGTAGCATAGATGGTGGGTAGAAAATAGACAGGGGGAGGGCAAGAATAGTATGGGAAATGTAGAAGCTAAAGAACTTATGACACATGGACATGAACTAAGGGGGGGAGTGTGGGTGAGAGGGGGTGTGCAGGGTGGAGGGGAATGAAGGGGGAGAAATGAGACAACTATTTAGAAATGGGACAACTATAGCATAATCAATAGAATATAATTTAAAGAAGAGTAGATAATCACTAAAATGTGTAGCCCTGGTGATTATTGGTAACTCAAAATATATTTATAAATATATTTCATAAATATATGTATTTATGAGACAATAGGTAAATAAAGAGATAATCATATCAATTCAAATTAGAACTAGGTAAAAATCTATGTAAATATAGGGTAGAAGAAAATGCAAATATGTCTTTGGGATCATTTTGTAATGTTTAATTAATTGAATTATGATTAGCTTGGGAAGGAAACAGGGGACTTTCGACTGCTTTTACTAATTCTGTTTCAGCGGCATTTGTTACTTGCTGCAGTGAGATTTAACCCAACCAAAACTATGCTAAACACCCGGGCAGCGCTCAGCTTTGGCCTTCCAGGACCACAGTTTAACATTTCTACTGTCCCTGTTGAACACAAACTCTTACTGTTTCATACATTTTCTTCAACAATTCCACAGAGTGGTGTTTTGCATACATGGGCCGAGCTACCTGGGAACAAACTGTCACCTGTGAATAACAACCATGAATATTTATGTTACAATGTATTGTTTCAAAGCAAGCTTCCATGTAGTTCTTAAAGTACATATACACCCACCATTTTAAAGAGCTCACTCCTGCTAGCCCTGGGATGTAGAAAAGGCTTGTCCCTTGAGCTTCTCCAGGCTCCTGCCCCAGTACTCTGATCACTGGATGTGAAATAGCAATACCTGACAAACTACTCGAATGGTGATGTTGCTGATGGAAAAGCCTGTGCCTGTGTAAGGGCCGGGGGCATATGGCAACTCTATGAACTTTCTTTTCAATTTTGCTGTGAATTTAAAGTGACTGTAAAAAATAAAATTTATGAGCCCTGGCTGGTGTAGCTCAGTGGATTGAGTGTGGGCCTGTGAACCAAAGGATAGCGGTTTGATTCCCAGTCAGGGCACATGCATGGGTTGCAGGCCAGTTCCCAGCAGGGGATTCATGAGAGGCAACCACACATTGATATTTCTCTCCCTCTCTCTTTCCCTTCCCCTCTAAAGACAAAACAAATAAAATCTTAAAAAAATAAAATAAAATCTATTAAAGAAAATAAAATGAAATAGTGATACCCTGCCACCACCAATAGTTATTACGTTATATATGTTTATTTTCTGCTTTTCGCACTAGATGGTAAACTCCATGAGGGTTGGAAATTTGTCTCTGTTACTCAATGCTACGTCCCCCACACCTGAAATAGTACTTGGCACTTAGAATATTAATAAAATCTAGCATTAATGCAGCACTTATTATGTGCCAGGCACTATTCTAGATGTTTTACCTGTATTAAGTGATCTAATATTCCTAAGGTCCCTGTTATCCTTTTCATTTAATAGATGAAGACCCTAATACACTTAAAAGTTAAGTAATCTATCCAAAATACTATGATGGGCCAACTGACTCTGAAAAGGCCACCAACTATCTACACCTCTCAGTATATCTTGTTTAATTCCCAGCGTTTGAGAGGAGATAGAACCTATATATTGTTTCTACCAATGGCAAGGGTGACTATACCACCTGACATTGTAACTTCTGCCTTGCTGGTAACTCTCTACTGTCTCGTTTTACTTTGATTTAGGAAACCACCCTATGGAGAGTGTGGGCAGCTTCAGCCCATAGCCATCAGGAGTTGAGGGCCTCAGTCCAACAACCTGCACAAATCTGCCAATAATCACATGAACTTAGAAGCAGATCCTTTCCCAGCTGACCCTCTCAGATAAGATGCTACTCCTTGCCAACACTTTATTTGCACCCTTGTGAGACACCCTAAAGCAGAGGACACAGCTAAGCTGTTCCCCAATTCTTGACATACAGGAACTGTGAGATAAGGTGTTGCTCCAAGCTGCTGAGTGTGTGGTACCTTGTTGAATAATGTTGTCACAGGTTTTAAAACATATTTAAACGCAGGCATTCTAGAACCCATATTTTCAACCACTATACTATATTGCCCCTCAATAACTATTTGTAGAATGAATAAATGGATGAATAGATGGATAGACATAATGATACCAAAGATTCTATATATTTATTTTGAGGGACTACTATAACCTTGATCCTCAAACCTGCAAAAGCCACCTTATAAGAAAAGAAAAATCAGCAACTCTGTCATGACTATAATTACAAAAGTTCTAAATAAAATATCAGCAAAAGAAATCCAATGACTCATAAAAAGGTAACACATACATTATAATCAGTTAGGTTCATTCCAGGAATCAAAGATAGATTTTTTCAGCTAAAAATCAATTTTTAACCATTACATTTACAAAATTAAGGGGAAATATCACATGGTTAATTCAGTATATAAAAAAGAAGCATTTGAGAAAATTATACTTCTATCTATGATTTTTAAAACCATCTCAGTAAATTTGGAATAGTACAGAATCTGTCTTCATCTGTGATTTATTAAAAAGCCTCTTAGAAAAGTTGGAGTAGAAGAGTTTCTATACAAAACTAGAGGAAGCATTATACTTAATGGAAGTTTGCAGGTTTCCCTAATTTGGGGACTAACACAAGGCTGTCCCCATCCCCACTCTATTCATCATTGTGTTAGAAATGCTAGCCAGTGTTAAAGCAAGAAAAAAATTATGTAAGTTATAAGACAGGAAGGAGTTCTAAAGAAATAAGGAATTAAAATCCTCATTATTTGCAGATGAATTGATTACATATATGTAGAAAACCCTAAAGAATCCACATAAAAATTATTAGAGTTAATAAATGATTTAAAAAGGTTGCTGGATAAAAGGTACAGAATTCAATTGCACTTTTATACAATGTATCAGCAAAAAGCAATTAGGAAAGAAAATTTAAAACACTATTTATAGGATTCAATACACATTAAATGCAGGATGAAATCTAATATAAGAAGGGCAAGTCTGCTATTCAAAAAACCATACACATTATTCCACTAACTAATTTCACTCAGATGACACCATCACTAGTAACTCACTAGCAATTCTGTTAGAGATACATACAGAGGCCATAACCAACATCACATGAAATAATAAAACATGCTCAATATATTCTCAATATATTTAGCACATGTACAGAGTATTGAAAATTGAGGAAATGAGGAAGGTTTTGCCCTTTTTTCCTTCTGTTTCCTCCAGTGGTGGTGTATATTGGTTGCCTAGGAAACAGTTACAGCTGGGACAGTACTGGCTGCGTTGCCACCCTGAGTGGGGCAGAGATTTCAGTGGTAGCTTGTTGGAGCTCAGCCCCAGTGCAAGGGCACCTGTGCAGCTCCACTTGGCACCACTGTCACGCATTTCCAAGGGGTCAAGCTATATATTTCGTTGTTAGTGTTTTTGCAGTTCAAAAGAAGTAAAGGGTATGATGGTGAATGGGTGCTAAGGTTGAACATGGGTATTCAAGGTGGAACTAAGATAATGCAGTTGAAAAGATAGCAGAATTTAGAAAAAGATGCTTAAGCAGATGGGGTTGAGAGTGCTACTCACAAAAACAATTTGGACAGCAATTAGAAGAGGAAAATTTAGCTACCGTGCACTAGGAACTGTGCTATACATTTTCTCTTTTGAACTTTGGCATCCATTACATCAGGCAACCCTACCACCCTCTCATTCTGACAATCACAGGCACACTTACTATCCTCATTTGAGGGGTGGTAACATGGGGTTCAAAGAGGCTAAATAACTTTCTTAAGTTACCTAACTAGTAAGCAATGATGTTGGAATTAAATCTCAATAAAAACCCCTATCGAGCTGCTTCCAAAGCTGTTTTGAGACATGGATAGAGTAAAGGGAGGTAAAGGATGCTCTAGACTTAAAAAGGTGTGAGTTTGTATTGTGTTCAGGAAATGATAAATGGGATATAGAGGCCATATGGGTACAAGTAGTTAAAAAAACAACTAGAGGACAAATAATGAACTATCTTAAATGCTGAAGCTTTAAAAAAAAATTCAGTAACTAGGCTGTCAAACTGAGCAGCCACTACGCATGGCAATGTGGATAGTCTAAAATGACATGTGTTTTTTCAGCATAAATTTTACATTGCACTTTTAAGACATTGAAAAACTATTGTAAAACAGCTCATTCATCATTTTTATATTGACACATGTTGGCGTGAGTATATATTAGATGTGTTGGGTTTAATACAATATTATTAAAATGAATTTCACCTGATTATTTTTATTGATTTTTAAGCTGGCTATGGAATTAAAATTGCATTTATGGGCTCATATTATATTTCTCTTAGTTACCAATGGGGAGCCATGCAAAGCCAGGGCAAGGAGGGCTAGTGCTGGCTGCTGCTCCTATTTCAACTATTCTCCCCTCCTTACACACACACAACACAAAACACACACACACACACACACACACACACACACACACACACACACACACACCCCACAAACCCAACCTCTCAGCCCAATGTTATAATTTTTTTTTCACTTTGTGCTTCCTTAGAAACAAGCGTCCAGGACTCTCCTTTTGCTAGGGGGAGAAAAGCAGCTCTGCAAACCCTGAAATAAAAATAGTTTAACCAAACTCCTTTGCAGGAAATAAGGATGGATTCATTCAGCACCTAGAAAGTGTTTACATTTTAAAGAAAAGAAAGTACCTGTGGGGAACAAAGAAATAATGACAGCCCTGTAAGAAAAATCAGTTTCCAAAGCCTCCAGAAAGAGCATTCAAGCAGGGAGCGCTTGTTCACGAGATCACCGAGAAAGCAGCCTCAGCAGGCACCTGGTGACTCACTCTGGCTTTGCCATATTATGCTCTAGCCCTTCTGACCTTGATATTGCACACAGCACCAAGAAATTACTCACCTCATCATCAGAAGGACAGCCACCATATGGCAGCAGCCCCTCCTAAGCCAAGTGGCCTAAGCTAGCTTGCAAGAGTCACTTCCAGGAAAAAAGTAAACAACAAACCCTTGTCTGAGTCTTGCTCAAGGTATTTCTTTCTTGTGTTATCAATATTTTAGCATCCATAATCTCTGCAGTGTACATAGATATTTTTCATGGGCACCTGTTTTCTCTCATGTGGGACAGACTAAGTGCAGTATAGTGCAAAGGGGGCATAAGGTCCCCAAGTTTCCTAAATACCATGACTTGTAAATCCCCCAATTTAATAAAGCTGGTCAATGGATGGAGGGGAGCTATCAGTTGGATAGTGCAGTGGTGAGCAAACAGTACTGGAATGGACAACCAAGAAACCAGGGTTCTGGTTCTTGCTGTGCAACAAAGAATTTATACAACCTGGTAGAGTTGCCAACCCGTCTACACCTCACATCTCCTCTGTCCTAGGAAGACCTTCTAAATGGGTGGCTCCCAACTTTTATTTTCCTTCCAGCACACCTGAGAGATATGAGACACTCCCTTTAGAAAGAGTAAATCACTGTTAATGCCCCCACCCCCAAATTCATGAGCACCAACTATTTTCAACCTGGGATATCAAAATCTCGAGGTGGTTGGGAAATCTGACTTACTTTTAGAATCTCAGAGACTATCTTATCTCTCAGAATCTTCTGTTGTTGTAAAGATGAGAAAAATCTTGAAGGTTATTATCAACTAGATTTGCCCATGACCCCATGTCCCTTCTTCCTCTTTCTTTTTCTTTGTCTCATTTCTCTAATCAAAATATGCCACCCTTAGAGACTGCTTTCTGATGGGTGTTGATTTGCATAAATCACCGAGGACACTATGCTCCCATGAAGAGAAACTTGTTAAGCAAGTTCAGTCCATAATTTTCAAATGTGCAGAAAATGTTTTTGATCAGATAACATGCTGGAACATTGGGTCTTCTCCCTGAAAATGCCCTGCTCTCTAGTTGCCCTTAAACCTGACCCACCAGGGAGAAAAACTGAGGGTTTTTTTTCATAGTAAATACTCAAAGTGTAAATGTTCCACTCTCTTTTTTTAAGACGCTATGTACCTAAGTCACTCTGTAATTTCAATTAAATTCGGCTAGCATTTTCTGAGCACCTTTTCTACATATGATTTAGGAAGAATGGAAGGACAAAATATGAGAGGTGCTGACAGAAGGGAAGCGGAGGTAATAATGAAGTTCAGTTTCACTCTAAACACCTGAAATTTAGAATTTATAATGACCCCGTATAGCTCAATTCATAGCGAGTTCTCATCTTTTAGGTGAATGGCTATGCAAAGCCAACAGAAGGTACACAATTTCTTATACTTTTCACAGACTCCTCTGTATGAAATGAGAACAAAAGTGTAATATGTTTCAGTTGTGCAATAGCCAGTGCTGAAGACTGAACGCTTCTCAAATAAAATCTGAACTTAAGGAAATCAGACTTGGAATGTGGAGGGAGGGCTCTTAAATAATATTTATATTGTTTAAATAAAAGAACTTTAATTTCTGGCTGGAAATACCAGAGAAAATGATGAAAGAAAATGGGGCTCTATGTTCTTAGGAATCAGTATTTGGCTTGGTTTCTAAAAAGCAGGTGGGACTTGGTAAAAAATGTGAAAGGAGGCCATCTGCAGAGAAGGAAAATGACATCTGCAAAACAGTCATTGGACAGGCCAGGGAGGCTTGAGAAAGGGTTTGTAGACTGGGTTGGCTGGGACACAGGGGTCCAGGTGAGGTAGAAAAGCCCATAAAGATGGAAGATTTATTCATACAAAAATAAATAAAGGAAACCTCATTTAAAATGTAATTGGGAAGCCCCGAAGAAGGAACTTCACACATGCACCACTAGTTGCCACCTATATAACAAGCAGAAAAAAAGAATTATTTTGACAACAGAGGGCATTTTTTATAAAGAAATTCATCTCTTGCTTTTAAGAACAGAAAGGATAGTGAGGCACCCCCTGCCCCGGCAACAATGCACTAACCACTGTTTGCAGCCAATGAGAAACTAACATAACCTGAGACTCTTGTTCTTTTCCAATGAACTTTTGTTCAAAACAACCTTGCTGCTTGCCTCAATTTTCTCCTAAAACTTGATAGAAGCTAACCTTCCCTTTGTCTCTTCAGACTGGCCTTTGGTTGGCCATAGCTTGCTTGTCCCAAATTGCAATTCTCTGTTATTCCCAAATAAGATCATTTTGCTTCTAAAACAACTGGCTATTTTTGAAGCTGCCATTACAAACCGGATCTTTGAGGGCCCTGGTTGTCAACTGAAGGGAATTGATTTTATTATGAAGGCAATGCATTTTCTGATTAGAAGAATACCAATTCACCACTAAACACAAAATGCTGTGTTGCTAGCTGTGCTGAGTTAATCACATATTAAGTCATGGCAAAATAGTTATTTGAGAATTGATAAAAACCTTGAGTTTTTCCACTCCGCAAAAATACTCATTGTTTGGTTTAGATGGCAACAGAGAAATTAGAAAAACAAAGGACATTTAAAAAGGATAAAATGGCCCTGGTCACATGGCTCATTGGTTGGAGCATAGCTCCCTGTACCAAAGGGTTGCCGGTTCCATCCCCAGTGAGAGCACATACTTGGGTTGTGGGTTTGATCCTGGGTTGCACATGGGAGGTAACCAATTGATGTTTCTTACATCAAGGTTTCTTCCTCTCTCTCTCTCTACCCTTCCCTCTCCCCCTCTTGCTCTCCTTCTCTCTCTTTCTCTCTCTCCCTTTCTCCCCCTTCTTCTCTCTCTAAAATCAATGGAAAAATGTCCTCAGGTGAGGTTTTTTGTAAAGAATAAAATGTATGAAAATAAGGGGACAGACGAAACATGAAGAGAAAAGGGTTTTTTATCACTAGGAAGACTCTTATCCACTTCTGTGGAGCTAGCTGTTAAGTGCAGAGAAAGAAACAAGAAGCCCGTGACCTTTCAGCCCTGAGCACTGTCAGAGACGTTCCCCCGGCAGCTTTTGTTCATCTGTGTGTTCAGTTCCTCCCTCTGTAATTCCACGTATCTCTTCAAAGGAAAACAAAATGACAAAAAGTACCATTTTTGGCTACTAAGCTGTCTTTCAGTTGAGTCACCCTGTTGCCAAAAACACTATCTTGCTCCTTTTGGAATTTTAATGTGCTCCTTTTAAGTCCTTTTTACTGGTAGAAGAGATCAGTTTTTGTGAGCTAATTGAATACATGCAGCAGAACTAAGTTATAGCCTCCATTATTGATTTCAGGAGGTGAAAATCCTTTTTTTTTTTTTTTAACTCCCTGACAACATGAAGAAAAAGAGTCTTCATCACTAAATGGAGAAGAAGGAATAGTCTAGTAAAACAAATCAGTACTCCCGTGCTGGTTTTTTAAAGTGATGAATTAATAAATTTTAAATTTGCCATTCAATTGCGATAATATGGGCTATTTCATGGAACAGTAGCCCAGAACTTAAAAGATTATAACACTTGGCTTAGTCATTGATTTTTTTTTCTTTATTTTGTAGACTTTGGTGTTTTTACCACTTTAAACTACAAGACCTAGTGAAATGAGGGGAATTTACTTCCAATTTCCTCTTATAATAATGAAAGATTTGAATGGGAATGTGAAAAATAACCTAAAACATTTTGAAGAAAGCTTTCGTGTAAAAATTGGAGATGTGACTTCATGATCCTGTTTAAATATGTAGTGTTAAGACTCAAATGGTTGTATAACACAAATACACACAAACTTTTAAGTGGTGTGGGTCTTGCTTCCATTAACATGAAGACTAGGAAGAACCTCCAATTTGCTCACACAGATTCCCACATTTTACTTTAGCAGAGAGATAGAATGTGGACATAGCTGTATTTATAGATTGCTGCGTTATCAGCTCTGTTATGCAAGGAGAAGAAGAGATCAATGGAAGCCTGACAGGCTATAAGAAGTCTCCGTGAAGAACAGATCATCACGTGGCTCTACGGTTTGAAAAACAATATTGATATGGACGTTCTTTTTGGATACCAACCTCATTATAGACCATGATTATAGAAAGCTCTTTAAAATCCAAATGGATTTAAAAAACAAACAAACAAACAAAAAGCCCGAGAAAACTGGTGGCTTATTGAATATCCACTTATCTCTGGTTACAAACAGATGCATCATGCATATACTCTGAGGCAAAAAACACTGGAAGACTGAGAGTTTCCAAATGCAACTGCCAGGTTTCCAGTTGGTCAGCATCAGGCTGACATGAAGTTTATTTTAGCAGTAGTGATTGAGAAATCATAGCAGAGGGGAAAAAAGGAAAAAAAGTGAAAGACTTCCAAGAGGTGACAGGAAATAAAAAATTACATTGTGCAAAAAAGTTAACTCCAATAACTGCGACCAAAGAATATAAAACTATCTTTTCCCTTAAATATAAATGAGCCCATCTGCCAGGATCCAGAGCTTGAGTGACAGGGACATTTTTAAACAAAGACTCAGAAAAAGAAATGTTTTCTTATTTAGTCTATTTTATACAACAGTTTTTAAATGTAGTGATGCAGAAAAAAGATATAGGGTAAAGCTATATGGCTTAGAAATAAGATTACATCAGAATAAGGTTACTATATTGGAAGGAAATTAGTAAGAGTCTATATATAATGGATGAGACCAGGTATCTAAGGGAACTGAGAAATATTTTAAGACAATGCTTCCCACACTTGACTGTGCATTTGAATCACCATGGAACTTGGCTAAAATGCAAATTCTAACTCATCAGGTCTGGGATTGGGCTAAATTTCTGCAGTTCCTGCAAGCTCCCAGGTGATCCCAATGCTCAGAGCCTGCCCATCACACTTGATTAAAAACAAGCAGGAACAATTAAAGTGATTGGACTAGTCAGCTCTAATAAATTAACCCAATTATTGGGTCTGAATGGCAGGATTTCTCCATTGTGAAGATACATATATCAGAGTTGAAAGCTGTAAACATTAAGATTATTTGTTAATTTCCCTTTATCTGATTGCATTCTATTCAACTGCCTTTCAATTATAATTTGATTTCTTGTGTAAGAATTCCTCTAAAGAGAATCTTGCCAGTTAGTCAACCCAACTTCTGATGGTGAGGGGAAAAAATGGGCTTTGTATCATGAAGAAAAGGGTGTGTTTGACATGTAGTTCATGGTGATGATGAGTAGAAGCCATGTGAGAAGGAGGAAGATGACAATAATGATGATTACACACTTGTGCTAGGTACTAAGCTTAGTGCTTTCTACACATCACATCAACCCCATGAGTTGATACTATTACCCTTGTATTACAGATGAGAAGAACCTAAGGTTACAGTGCCAGTAGGGGTCTGGGTGAGACTAAAACCCATGGCTGCCTGACTCCAAATCCATGTTCTTTGCCAATTTACATATATATCCCAGTATGTGAATAACTTTTCACTATAACTGTTCCTAAAGTAAGCACTCCATAAATGGTAACTATATGTCGTAATTACTATATATGCCTTACATATGAGTTTATAGTTGTCTTTTGTGTATTTGGATAACATGAGTCCAACTCCATGAGCCTTATAAACTCTAATAATACTGATTCCTTAGATTGGTAAAACTGATGATGGTAAAGCCACCCTAGGGAATCTAACTGAGCAGTTACTTTTAAAAATCAACTCAGATAAGTGGAACATTTCTCAAACATTTAAACCAAAGAATTGTTTTCTTCTATCTATAAGGCTTTCCTTGAAACCTTTTTATATAATCTAACTAGTTTGAGCTTGGCTGGATATTTTCTCCATGAATACAATTTAAGCTTTCCCCTTCATTTTAATTTCATAATTACTAAGATAATAGTTCTGTTTCTAATGCAGACAACAAGTGTGCAAATGAATTTGATGATGTATGTACTGCCAATGGTACTAAGCGCACAGATTTTAGTGTGTGTTGGAAATGGTCAAGCACAAACTACAAATTAGCAAAGATATCACTTCATCAGTGCCAGTGTCCATGGCCTTCTATGATGTAATGTCTTTCAAAAACCTTGTGTGCAAAACCACGTATTTGGAAATCAAAGACTAAGAGCGACCAAACGGTTCCTCTCATTTAGTTGACTACTTAAGATCCCAGCCTCTGAGGGCAAGCAGGGCAAGTGAATGTTCAGCCATAAACGGCTAAGCAGAGAGTAAAGATCTAGTTTTGAGTACACAGAACAGAATATAGAGAAACCAACTGAGAATAAGGTTCAGAATGGGTTATCTTTCTGTCAGCCATCTAACCCCAACTGCAGTGACTTTAATCTAATTTTTGTACTGAGAAGGTGGGAGCATGTCCCACCTATTGTTTGTGGTCCAGCCCAGGAACAGAGGTCAATGCTTTTCTGTCATTCTTCAAATCAAACACATTTTTTTGACTTAGCATTTTCTAAGAAAGCCTCTTCTCAGGTTTCCATTTTTACAAAAGAAGGCTATTTGATTTATTTTGATTATATTTTATTTAGAATGTGCATTCATATATTCTAGACAAATAAGGTAATTTTCAAGTAAAGTGCCTTGTCTTTACTTATGCAAAAAACCTTACATTGTCCTGATCAGGACTGAGAAGGGCAGAGAGCACCACATGAGGCTGATTAATGGGAACCACAGGGTTCATATACCTTAACCTTTTGTAAAGTGCCAGAGGTGGGCGTGAAAAGACTGTGACTCCTACCGCAATCCCTCTTAAACCTTCTAACAGTTGGGCAAAAACACGTATTTCTGATGATGATCTGAATTAATAAGGAGCACCTGTAGCTAACCAATAAGATAATACCTAAACTGAAGACACTATGATCCCTGGGTTGTTTCCAGGAATTACCTGACACCTCTGTTCAATTCTATTTCACTTCCTCCTTCTTCCTTTTATATCTACATTTTTTCTATTCAATATACTTGATTCATTTCAGTGAGACATCAGACCAGCTAGCAACCACACCCTTGTGACATCAATTGCAAAACATATATACTCTTGGTAGATGTCAGTAGGAATGAGAAGGGAGAGTTGTGAAAGAGATAACATTTACCAGGACAGGCGGTCTGAAAGGGGGCATGTATGTTTGTAAATACAGATTTTTTCAAAAATATTTTTAGTCAATCTACTTTTGATGGAGTATCAGGAACATTTTGGACCAGAATTATACTTCCTGCTGGAAGTAAACAGACTTTACATTTTAGTCTCTTAAAAATACTTGGTGGTTGTCACTGCTGATTACACATCTAGTTCATATGTAGAGATCTCAAAAATAGAGACATCTGAGCTCCATGTTGCACCTTATGAATGGGAATGTGAAATAGTTGGGGCAAGGAATCTGTAAACGGCACCTAAGGTAATTCTGGGAGACAATAAGAGAACTAGCACTGTGTTTTCTCCATGAATCCTTGATCCGATGCCATCATAACAGTATCCAAAGATTGGTCTTCAATGAAGATTCACATAAAAGTTGGAAAAGATACCAAGATGGATATTAGAAAATTTTACTTTCCTGAAAAAGACATACATATTTATGAATAGGTAAAAATCTTTAAAATTTTTCATATTCCTCTACATCTTAAATATCTAGTCTACCTTTCACTTGTCTGTCAATGTCAAGTATTTAAATCCAATTCATATTTATATGACCCTTTCATTTAATAACTTTTATTTTGCTGTTCATTATTAAATGACTTATTTCAGCTACATAAAAGTAAAATTATGAACTGTTAATACTTGTTAAATAGGTATAATATCTTTATATAACGCTATACTTTCAGAAAAAAAATTAGCCTACACAAAATTTACTACCCCCCCCAAAAAAAAAAACTACACTTCTGGCCATGATGGAGGTGTAGGTAGATACACTATGCCTCCTCTCATAACCAAAAGAAGGACAACAACAAATTAAAAAACAAAAGTAATCAGAACTGCCAGAAAATCAAACTATGAAAGTCTGGCAAACAAGTAGTTAAAGAAGAAACATTCATCCATACCAGTAGGAGGGGCAGAGATGAGCAGCCAGGGTGGAGAGGACTCAGGGCAAGATAGTGGCTAGAGGACCAGAGCAAGCAAAGTGGTGACTAGGGGGCAAAGCAAGGTGGTGATGGCGGACCTACATTTGTGTGCAGATAAACTGGGAGGAACAACTGGGAGTAAGACAGGCTGCACAACCCATGGTTCCAGAGAGGGAAAAATAAAGCTTCAAAACCTCTGACTATAAAAACCTGTGGGGGTTGCAGCAGCAGGAGGAACTCCCAGCCTCACAAGAGAGTTCACTGGAGAGACCCACAGGGTCCTAGAATGCACACAAAACCACCCCCCTGAGAAACAGCACCAGAAGGGCCCAATTTGCTTGCAGGTAGCAAAGGAAGAGACTCAAAGCCAGCTAAGAGCTGAGCAGGTGGCATTGTTCCCTCTTGGATCTCTCCCCCACATATAGCACCACAATGCAGAGATGTGGCTTGCCCTGCCCTAGCAAATACCTAAGGCTCTGCCCCTTAGTATGTAATAGGCATGTCAAGACAAAAAAATACGGCCCAAATGAAAGAACAGATCAAAGCTCCAAAACCAGAACTAAGCCAGGAAGAAATAGCCAACCCATCAGATGCAGAGTTCAAAACACTGGTAATCAGGATGCTCACAGAAATGGTTGAGTATGGTCACAAAATACAGGAAGAAGTGAAGGCTATGCAAAGTGAAATAAAGGGAAATATACAGGGAACAAACAGTGAAGAGAAGGAAAATGGGACTTAAATCAACAATTTGAAACAGAAGGAAGAAATAAATATTCAACCATAACAGAATGAAAAAACAAGAATTCAGAAAAACTAGGAGAGACTTAGGAACTTCTGGGACAACTTTAAATATTCTAAAATCTGAATCATAGGGATACCAGAAGGAGAAGAGGAAGAGCAAGAAATTAAAAACTTATTTGAACAAATAATGAAGGAGAACTTCCCTAATCTGGCAAAGGAAATAGACTTCCAGGAAGTCCAGGAAGCTCAGAGAGTCCCAAAGAAGTTGGACCCAAGGAGGAACACACCAAGGCATATCATAATTAAGTTACCCAAGATTAAAGATAAGGAGAGAATTCTAAAAGCTGCAAAAGAAAAGGAGACAGTAACCTACAAAGGAGTTCCCATAAGACTAGCAGCTGATTTCTCAAAAGAAACCTTACAGGCAAGAGGGTTTGGAAAGAAGTATTTGAAGTCATGAAAGTCAAGGACCTACATCCAAGATTACTCTATCCAGCAAAGCTGTCATTTAAAATGGAAGGGAAGATAAAGTGCTTCCCAGACAAGGTCAAGTTAAAGGAGTTCATCATCACCAAGCCCTTATTATATGAAATGTTTAAGGGACTTATCTAGGAAAAAGAAGAAGATAAAAAACTATAAATAGTAAAATGACAACAAACTCACAACTATCAACAACTGAATCTTAAAAAAAAACAAATAAAACAAACTAAGCAAACTTCTAGAATAGGAACAGATTTGCAGAAATAGAGATCACATGGAGGCTTATCATTGGGGAGGGGAGAGGGGAGAATTGGGGAGAAGGCACAGGGAATAAGAAGCATGGATGGTGGGAACAAAATAGACAGGGGGAGGTTGAAAAAATAGTATGGAAAATGGGGAAGTCAGAGATCTTATATGTACAACCCATGGACATAAACTAAGGGGAAGGGATGCTAGAGAGAGGTATGGTATACAGCAGAGGGGGCTAAAGGAGGGGGAAAAGGGGACAACTGTAATAGCATAATCAATAAAATATACTTTTAAAAACCTAGAAATTGAGTAATATAGTTTAAATAGATTGATTGGAATTAATAAAACCATATTAAAAATAAGCTCTGGAAATGAATATTATAAAGACCTAACATAGGTATCTACTTGTACTTTTGTTTATGAAGTGACTTAGGTCAGAGATTCTGACTTAATAAGAGTCAACAGTGGCCAATAGGTAGTGATTTGGTATTTCAGAAGTAACCGGATGATTGTTATTATGCATCAGATGGGTAGTTAGACTAGACAACCAGCAAACATTTCTAATCCAGAGATCCCAAGCAAAAATTTCTTAAATTTTGACCATGGAACTGAGGCCTCTCAACAACTTCATGAACAAAGTTTCAAATACACCTTACTAGTGATTATTATGTGACCTAGACCATGAATCAGATGCTGGAGTGCTTCTGGGTCACTATTTATTAACCTAAGTTGGGAAGGGTTTTAGTGTATGTACATGTGTGTGCACACATGTGCACATATACTCATGCTCATGTGCATGTGTATGTGGTCAGAATCTAAAAGAGCAAAGCACCTATTACCAATATGAGTGGGTAAAATAAGTTGCCCATAGTATTAAAAACAGGTTTGAAGAGATAATATGTGAGGTCTATCTGGAAAAAGCCCAACCATTGTTAATATAATGAGAACAGTTTGCATGATATTGATGTAACCTGGCAGCCAAGGAGAGTGGACTGGAATATGCATGTGTGAACAACGATGACTCCACTGCACTAGTCAGTGGAGGCAGTAGACACCTTTGAGTGAGCATGTGTACTCTGTGGCCATCGCATTCAAAATGACTGAGCAAGTTCAGAGCAACAAGTCTGCATCTAATTTTGCATGAAACTTGAACATTCCTCCACAGAAACTATTTGGATTATACAGAATGTAATAATTATATACAGCCAAGATCACTACCATCCTCACTCAAATTAATTAGACTTTAAAAGAATTTTTACTTGGGAAAAAAATAGGCTTAGAATAATGCCATACATACTAATTCCAAATGAATCATTTAGTCATGATAAAAGGCACATCCCAAATCTTTCAAAGACCATAAATGTGTCCTGGCTGCTTTCCAATTTCAAGTAGCATTGTAGGTAGTATCCATATAAATTTACAGACATTTCAACAGAATTAAACTTCTAAAAGCTAAATCATACCTCCACACAGAGGAAAAAGCTTTGAAATGTCCCAATAAATAATACTCTTTCTAAAACAGGGATTGGAATCTTATGATAATCATAAACTTATCAAAGCTGGCCCTAAACAATTTAGTTAAAAACTATATATAGTTGTTGCTTGGGACCCCCGCAGACAGCAAAATCTGTGAATGCTTCAGTCCCTTATATAAAATGGCAGAGTATTTATATACAATGTACACAATCCTCCAGTATACTTTAAATCCTGTCTAGATTACTTATAATACCTAATACAATATAAATGTGACATAAATAGTTGTCACACTGTATTGTTTACGGAATAATGGCAAGGAAAAAAGTCTGTATGTGTTCAGTATGGAGGCAGCTATTGCAGGCCTACCTACACAGTACACCTCAGCAACAACATTTATTTTATTTAAATGCTTTCAATCTGCGTTTGGTTGAATTTGTGGATTCAGAACCCATGGATAGGGAGGGCTGACTATATGTTATACTACTACAATAACACATTGGAAGTCACATAGTGAACAAGAGTCTATGACAGTATTTCCAAAGAGCTGACTCAGTCTTTAAAGGCCAAAGAAAATTTCAACTCTATCATCCAAGAAAATTTCAATTCCTCCAGGAGATTATCCCTTTTCTGGGTTCACATAACCTTCCAGTTATGGCTTGTAAAATGACTATCCCTGCCCCTCCTTTTTGTGTCTCCTTCTATGAGACCATAAACTTTCTGAAAGCAGGGGTCATATCTTCTTTATTATTTAAGTCTCCAGAGGGATAGTTTTCGATTTCTACTTTGCCAGTTCTGGCAGACTTTACTTTCCAAAGACAGCTTGACCAATATATATCCCAGTCCATCAGCTGTCATTACATGTAACATTGAAACTCCTTCAGAGAGTGTCAAATCTTGACCTTTGAGAGATGCGTCTAGGTCTACTCCTATCCCCACTCTCCCCTAACCAAAGTGATTAGAAATTATCTCAATCAGTAGAATAGGGTAGAAGTCTCACATGGGACTTCTGATACTAGAGCATACAAGGCATTGCCTTGGTCTTTTAGATTGCTCCCTGATTAAGAGGCCTGCACTGAGAGAGCAGAAACACCTCCGCACCCAACCCCCAGCCAACAGTAAAAATTGGCCACATGCATCAGCTACCTTGCAAACGGATCCTCCAACCTCAGCCTAGTCCTCCGATAGCTGATAGCTGTTGTTAACAGCCAAGAACTTGCTGCCTTCTCATGACCTCCCCAGCTGAGCCATTTACAAATTCCTGACTCAAGGAAAACCAAAAGCAGTAATAAGTTATTCATGTTGTTTAAGCTGCTAAATTTTGGGATAATTTGTTATGAAGGAATGAATAATAAATATAGTAGTATAACTCTTTAAAAAATAAAATCTAGAAATCCTTAATGTACAAAATAAATTTACTGAACACCACTGGAAATCATAAAGCATTTAGCAAAATACCTTGCAAAGACCATAGATTATATTTCTTCTCAAATGTAGAGCACATTTCAAGAATTTTGAAAGTATTTAATTTTGTTATCATTCAAAATTCCTGACTCAAGGAAAACCAAAAGAAATAAATTATTCATATTGTTTAAGCTACTAAATTTCAAGTAACTTACTTTCACATAGAATTCTGGACTTAGAAAAACCACTCTTAGGGCTACTGCATGTCAGAGTAGAAATTATATGGTGAAATATTTTCCTGATTGAAATTGTAGTGAAAGAATATGAAAGGGAAAAAGAACCCTAATGGCCATGAGATGTAATCACTAACAACTATTGCTGGCTTAAAACAAAACATATAAGGCTTCATGTTTTATTCTCGTCAATCACAAGATTCTGAAAGGTGAAGAAGAAGGTTTTTATTTTTATTCATAAAGTAATGATAAAGGGTTTTACAGATAAAAATAAGTAAGAGTTCCCTCAACTGAATGTCTGTTACTGACCCTGAGCTGACAAGTAGAGGGGCTTTGCTGAAAGGTTTCTGAGAACAGTATACAGTTTTGCTGGTCCCACGGTTATGTGTCTTAGTTATGGTCCCATGGTTCTGTGTCTAAGCCATCACTGAGGAGAGAGTGCTCTTTCCAACAGAATGTGAGAGAGCCGAAACAGAAGCTGCTTCCCTTCACTGGGCAGTCAAGCAGGGTTAAACCAATCAATAGAACTTCCTTGGCCATGGACTTTGTAACGCAATGCACTTTAACCCAAAAGTTTTAGATCTCTTTGTCAATCTCCAGAAAAAGACTGCCATAACCTAAAACATTGCTTGCCTATCTGCCATGACTCAAAGATCTCTATCACATTCCACACTCCCTCCGCCAGCGGCAATGTGTATATGGGTCCATTATACAGTTTGCTAAATGCCATTTTAATAGAGCAGGCTACCTCATTCCAGCAAATATTTATCTAGTTCCCACCATTTCTAGCTATCCCAAGCCATCACAATAATTAAATAGTCTCTTTCTTTAACAGACAGTACGGAGCGTCTACCATACATGATGGTGAATGAGAATAAGGGCTCCTGACTTTAAGAAATGTGTAGCCTAATAGAGGAGACTGATGTGCCTACAGAAATCTCAAATTACAGTGCGGTAGTAGAGTGATGGAGGCACACACGTGATGCAGTGGGAGTCCTGGGGATTGCTTCTTGGCTCAGCTGGCTAGAGATGGATGTTGGGAAGAGTCAAGAAAGGTTATCTAGGGGAGAAATATAGCTAAACATGCACCTAACATTCACAGTGAAAAACAGATGTAGAGACATATACAAGACATGGGAGATGACCAGGGGATTGGGGAGGGAACTGTCAAAGAAGGGACAACTGATGAGACCCAAGTTAGGTTTTAAAGTAGAGGCAGTAGCTCACCAGAGAGTAGCTCACCTCTCCTCATCAGGCAGAGGAGAGGGAGTGGGGGGTGGGGAAGGCTTTGGGAGGTGAGGAAAGCACAGAGGCATGGAAATATATTTTAGTACAGAATATTTAGTACATATTTTAGTACAGAATATTCAGAAAACCATGAGGAGTTTCGAGCTGATAGCTCTAATGACTGATTTATTCTGCTTACACATTGCCTTTCCTGGACAGTCACTAAGTACAAAACAAGAAGCTGGTGTTCTATCTTGGACCTCCTAAATTTTACTCCCTCAACATGGGCAGTATAAGTAATTGTCTGACCCCAAACAGTGACCCTACAAACTGCTTCCCTTAAAAAAGAAGAAGAAGAAACAGAATGATGATTGCTCTAGCAGTATTTTCACCAACCATTCTGCTTCACCTACATGTTCTTACTAGAATAACCTCTTCTCCTTTACAATGACCTTTGCCTCCAACACAGCTGCAAAGCTTTAAAATAATACTCAGGAGATGTGTGGTGTGCAGCTTCTTCCTAATAAGCCAAATTTTTATCATGGGAGGAAAAATGTTATTGTCATAATGAATACAGGAATAAAAATGCGCAGGTTTAGCAGGATCTGTCTATATAAAGAAGCGCTAACATTAGCAGTGCTGTAGCTCGGGTTTTTCCCACCCTTTTCCCTGCAGAAAGAATCTGCAGCGCTCTCCCTGTGAAAACACGGGTGTCAAGAAAATCCCATTCACAACACGAACGTGATGGTGGCATTCACACTGCCATCTACTACTACCATCGAGGATATTTGTAAAGATAACACCAATCAGAACCGGCCACCCACTTCCATACAACCCTAGGCAATATTTTCTTTATCTTGTAACTAACTAGATAACCTTTAAAAACATTCAGGGCCAAGTTTTATTTTTCCAACTTTCACAATACAATCTTTTGGGGAAGAAAAAACTCTGTGGTGGGAAGGGCCTGCCCAACAGGCTGTGTTATCAGGCTGCTTCCATCTTCCCTGGGCCCATTAACTTTTTTCAAAAAGAGGAAAAAGCAACAACAGATCTTCTCTGATTAATGTTGAAGCATTGATTTAATTTTGGTCTGCAGGAACGGAAGCGCAGTGTGGTGGAGAAAGAACTTGAATACTAAGGATGTTTCTATGAAGAACCTATAGAATAATCCTGGGCAAGTTACCAAATAGGTAATTGTTTTACATTCCCTTCTGCAAAGTCTGAAAAAAATCATCTTCTAGAAATATTTGAAGGAATTTAAAAAAATCAGCCATTTCATATTTCCAGGGTGTCTTTAAAGAATGTAAACAAAGTTGAAAGATTGAGAGACTATGAAATTTCATGTTACATCTGTAAATTATCAATAGGAATAACCATAGCAATAATGAAATTTATCCTTTACTGAGGACTTACAACATTCCAGGCACCATGCTAAGCACCTTACAAGTGTATTATTTGATTTCATGGTTACATAACTTCATAGTGTAGAGCTCTATTTATAGATGAGAAAACTAAGGCTTAGTGATGTCAAAAATCATAGGGCTAATAAGTGGACAGATTAGACTTCAAATTCATGTGTCTGACTCGGAAAACTATAATGCCACTTGTGTCCAGACAAATTGCAATGCTAACCATGTTTGAAAGGTTAGCATATCCTTTCAACTTTCAGCATCTGAGACTGTGCACACAGGTGAAAAGACCCTTCATCTGGGTTCTGATATCTCTGATTAAAATAGACAAGCCTTATGGCTCATTCATCTCCCCCCACAGTGCCAAGATCTTCAGTTCATTTGGAGCAAAGATGAATCATCCCTTCCATTATACAACACGGGCCTAAGTCCTTTAGGTTTTCATACTATAAAGATCTGGGAACGGCAGTTTTGATCAGACTTGCACATTGATTAGTAACTATCTAAAAGCAATGTGTGAGAGATAAAAATTGTATAACATAGGGGATAAATTTGGAATTAGGATGTTAAATAGACGCTTCCAACTTAGAGTGTCTAGTGACTTCTATACTTGGTATAGAAGTATCATGTATTTCACAAATGGTATTCTTTAAATCTCAGTTCACTGATAAGAAACTGGGAACAGAGCAGAAGGTATTTGACATCTAATACAAGTTATTAGAAGTGGAAATCCCTCCTCCCACTACCAATATTCGCCTGTTGTTTCCTGTGTTCAGTGTTCCTTTATCATGTGTTAGTGATTTAAAACATAGTGCCTTAATGGCTTTGTAAGGAAGTCAACCCATCTTGGGGAGAGAATATGGAGAAGGGGCTGAGGCCACGGGAGTCTGACTGGCTGGGTCCCCGTCACGGCCCCAGCTCCACAACGGAAACCTGGGCAGTCGCTCCATGGTCCTGACCTGCTATGGCACCTCTATGAGGTAGGTGACAGCAGTGCCTGAGAGGATTGAATCAAATAATGAACTCAGCACAGTGGCTCGTAAGTGATTTGTGATTATTATGTGATACCAAGGTTTAATATCTTTCTCTCCGTGCCTCCACAGTATTTATGTTCCTTTATACTTTTCTGTCTGCACCTTGAGTTTTCAATGGTAAGTAAACTCATTTAGGGTAGGAGTCATGCATTCTATATCAGATAATTCTCTGATATTATCTATTCAATTTAGCGGGTCCTTATATTATCTTGAATACTAGTACACCACTGAGAATCCCTAAAGGGGATGTGTATCCAACTTAAACACACACACACACACACACACACACACACACACACACACACACACAACAGTGACTTGAAATAGGCACTTTCACGTTTTCTCTGTTTAAAATGCTAAAATTTCTTATTTAGGAGTTTAGAAAACAAAATTTGTGTCTTAAGAAATAACCTATGATTTGACAAGATGGGTCTAAATTCTTCTTGACAATTGTACTGAACATGTATTTCATTCATATTTCACTGCATGTAAGAAAAACAAATCTGTAGCCATCCATACAAATGCACAAACACACACCCTTCTGGGACTAGCAGGAGAAACCACCAGTGGCAGGTGTAAGATGTGCTTCTCAGGAAGGTTATTTCACTCCTGTGAGTATAAGACTCCTCATAAATAGAGGGGAGGTAATAATAACACATCGTTTACCTCAGACCTGGTGGAAGACTGGGGTAATCCTGTGAAGTACTGGGCACCAGTCCTGCTTTATGGTAAAAGATTAATTAACATCATCTCACTATGGGGGCAAGTATAATGTTGCCAAGTGAGCTGTTTTATATCCACCTAGGTCTGGATTTTATCGCTACCAGTGAGTACATTTTCACTAGCCCCAAACTGTACCATACAGGGGAAAAAAAGAGAGCTTAGAAACCCCTACATAAATCAAGGGAATTCGATGTTGTAACAGACCAGTCATACTGAAAGATGGGTGCAGTACATTTCACTCAGCCTTTCATACTGAAGGAATCTGTCAGTCTAAGCAGTGATACTGGAGGTAAGTGCACCAGGCATACATTAGAACAAGAAATGAGAGACCAACATCAGGTTCTCACTGGACTTCCCGGGGAGCCTCACTTCACATAATGCTTATGGGTCAAGAGGAGAGGTAGCACCCTTAAGAGACTTTCTGGTTACCTTGGCTGGGTGTCTCAACTGGTTGGAGCATTGACCTACACAGGCTGCTGGTCTGATCCTGGTCAGGACATATACTTAAGTTGCAGGTTCAATTCCTGGGTGGGGCATGTACAGGAGGCAATTGATCAATGTTTCTGTTCCACATTGATGTTTCTCTCTTTCTCTCTCTCTCTCTCTCTCTCTCTCTCTCTCTCTCTCTCTCTCTAAATCAATACATATATTCTTGAGTGAGGATTTCAAAAAAGAGAGAAAGAGAGACTATCTGGTTAAAAAATGAAGCTTTATTTCTTCACCGCACAAACATCACTGTGTGGTATCTCCGGCAGTCTTGTTTTATTTTTTTTGGCAGGATTCATTCTTGGTGAAAAAAGTAAGAGTACAATTCTAAGACAACTTACCTGGAGGTACTGATTTACTAACATACTACCTTAAAATGTAGGGGAAAATATGTAAACCCTTCTAAAAGTTAACTTTCATATTAGAAGGCTGTACATAAATTTCTTGCACATCCTAAGATGCTTTTCCATGCATGTACTGGTAACAGAGAAGAGGCTGAGTGTACCAGCAGGTTTAGGGCAGCAGAGTACGTGTGGGAGGCAGGGTTCAGGGGGAACTTGGTATGGGGTCTTTGGTACAAAACTTTTATAAATTTTTCACTCTAAAGTGTTGTGTTCAATTTTATTTAAGATCTAGAATGCCTTTCTAAAAACTTTTTGAATTTGGTGTTCTGGTCAGATTTTGGCCACATTTGGCTGGTGGATCCTTATATTTCCTGTTACACTATGGAGAATTCCCTGGAGAGAATGTGTATACCCTATTTGAGAAGTGAAGTTTAAATGACTATAAAGTAGTTTGTTCATCATAACAAATGTTTCCAATTTAGACTCAGAGACATGGGTAAACAAGTGCAACTAGAAGTCCATAAAAGGAAGAAGAAAGTTTATTTGAAAATTAATGTTAAACCAACATTTTTGCTAAAACCGGCATATCAGTTTGTCTCTAACAGGAGTACTATCTGGTTGAATATAATTGTGGGAGGCAACAATTGTCTTACTGTCATTCACAAGGTCAAGATTCATAAAAGTAGCAAGTCTTGGGAACTCAGGTATTTGCACTGTTTCTTGTTAGAGAGAACACTGTAGATTGTCCTCTGCTTCCTAACGCCTTCCTTCCCCTAAGCTTCTCCACTGTTAAAATAACCCTAATTTCACTCACATGTTCACTCTTCTTCAGCATTATTGAGGGTAAGGTCCCCAATTAATTAGTGTGTTGGCATCCCTCTGCTGACACTTATCAATCCAGGGGTGGGCACGCATTACACATTGTCTTGGTGGTGGGGAAAAGCTGCTCTTTCTGCCTCTTTCCTGAACAGGAAGGCATGAGACTCAGTGGTCATTGGCACTCGGCTTGTGGCCACGAGAATAACTAGACAGAGGATGCTGCCAATGCTGAGAGAGGCAGACTGAAAGAATCTAGGCTCTTGGTAATATCATTGTACCAATACTTGAAGCCTACTCTATGTCTGGAAAATAAAGTCTGTTATAGAATAAGAAGGTTTGAGTGACGAGGTTGATCTGGAACTTTCAGTCAAAAGTATTCCCTTTGTTTCATTGGAGGAAGACTGCACAAGACTCACAAGTTCTGCATTTCATTTAAGAGACCCCCCAAAATAAGGGTGGGAGTTGGCTGTGATGAGGTAGTAGCATTGTACTTCCAATACTCCAAACTCTCCTTTCATTATAATTGGAAGGTATCATCTATAATCAAATATGCTCATATTTAGTGAAGTTATACTTATGCAAAAAATATTTTGATAACTAGAAAAGTGATTATATTTTAGCATGATTTCTTCATAATAAGCAATGGTATTAGGTGTAACATCTTCTGTCTTTGACTAGGTATTCCAAATATGTATATGTGGACCTCAAATTAGTAATTGTATTATAAAAGTCATGAAAAAAATTGCTTGAGTTCATTCAAATTGCTGCATTCTCTCAAAATTTTACTTAATATTTCAGTTAGCATACAATTTTAATTTATTTAAGAAGTAGGAACAGAAGCAATTCCTTATAAATCTTATTAGAATGTGGGAAGCATTAAAATTAAACATGAAACATATATTTTGTTCCAAAGTAAATATATTTATTATCAAATAAAACACAACCATGAGACTATTTTAAAACTGAACAACATATGCTCTCTCCTATAGGAGGAACCTAATGAACAAAACAAACAAATGAGCAAAATAGAACCATGGAAAGAAGAAAATAGAGCCATGGAAACAAGGAACACATTGACAACAACCAAAAGGGAGGGGGAGAGAAGAGGAAGGGTCTAACCAATGAACAGGTATAAATGACCCATGGACATGGGCAGCAGGGTGGGGCTGACTGTGGGGGGCAGGGGAGAGCAACGGGGGAAACTTGGGACAACTGTAATAAAACAACAATTAAAAAACTGAGCAACATAGATATATGCTATAACTTTAAAGGCTAGGTCCTATTCTTTTTCTTTTTTAAACACAATTTCATCCTAATCTCAAATCTGAAATAAATTACCAGAGAACAGAATTGCACAATGATCAACAACTAATGTCTTGGAATTTCGCCTCCCTTTGTTGGATTTCATTTCTACAAAACACAGAGCATGCGTTACTGTGACAGCTATTGGAAACCTTATACTCAGATCAAACTAACAGTGATGAAATGAACAAGTAACAGTTTATTACACAAACTGGACTTCTATAGAACAAGAGAAGTTAAACACGATAGAGAATTAAAAGCCTGAAAGTTATCTAATACACCAAAGTAATCTGTGTCCATGATAATCTCTGAAGGAAACAGCAATAACTTTCCTGCTGAAGTCAAGGGCAAGATCTGGAACTCATAGCTGACAGCCCACCAGGCTTCAAATCATCTTGTGGCATGGCCTCTGTTAAACTGCACTGCAATTGTTTACTTGTCTGTTGTTCTCATTTCCTTAACTCCTTAAGATGAGGAACTTTCATATTTGGGTTTATGACATAGAGTAAACTGTCTGGCACAAAGTACATGCTCAAAAAATGAATTAAAAATGAGCAAATAAAAATTCAAGATTGTACAGAGTCACTAAAGCTCATATGAAGGGTAAGGCTATTTCTCTTCCTTGCCTGTTTTATATGATTTGCTCTTTCCAAATGAAATTAACTCTGGGATTTTCAATCTGGCTTCCAGGAGCTCATGGGTAATCACAGAGGTGATTATAGCATGCTCAATACTTCAAAAAGCCTGTCGGAAGCTGCATATTTACTCTCAATTAAATATCCCATTTTGACTTATATATCTTATGGCTTTGCTTTAGGCTGGAATTGTATTAATTGAGCATAGTAAAACTCAAGCCATGCTGCTCAGAAGTCCTGAATAAGTTATATACCTCAGTGATCTTCAGCCTTTTTCATCTTATGGGGCACATAAACTAATTCCTAAAATTCTGTGGCACACCAAAAAAATATATCTTTTGCTGATCTGGCCAAAAAATAGGTATAGGTTTGATTGATTTCAAATTAAAAATAAAAATAATAATAGTAATAGTAATTACCTAGCCTTTTTGTTCCAAAGGGACTTTTAAAAAAACATCAAGTGCCTACACTTGTATATAAAGATTTCTCATATAAGAATTAGCCAGTCAGACACAGACTTATTATGTGATGTGACCAATAAGAAGCAACTCTATTACATCACCCATATATTTATGGTTCAAGACAGGGCACTCACACTGGATGGCTATTGTGTTTGCTTGTTGTCATTTTTTATCTGACAGTCTAAGGAAAAGAGGTGAGTGCTCCTGACTAAACAGTGGGGTATTGCATATTTTAAAAATTCCTTCAGCACACCAATTGAAAATCATTGATATTTTATTTCTTTTATTTTTTATTGTATTTTTCCCTTTACCATTTAGTCCCTTTACAACCCCCTCCCCCTGCAATCACCACACCATTGTTCTTGTCCATGAGTCCTTTTTTTCTTTTTGTTCAGTTCCTCTACATCCTATCATCCCCCACCCCTTAGCTGTCGTCTTGCTCTCTATGAGTCTGGATCTATTTTGCTTGTTAATTCAGTTTATACATTAGATTCCCCTTATATGGTATTTGTCTTTCTCTGACTGGCTTATTGCACTTAGCATAATGTTCTTCAGGTCCACCCATACTGTCACAAAGGGTAAAATTTTCTTCTTTTTTACGGCTGAGTAGTATTCCATTGTGTAAATACCCCATTGTTGTTTTATCCCTTCATATACTGATGGACACTTAGGCTGCTTCCATATCTTGTGATTGTAAATAATGCTGCAATGAATATAGAGGTGCTTATGTTCTTTCAAATTAGTATTTTAGGTTCCTTCAGATATATTCCCAGAAGTGCGATCATGGGGTCAAAAAGCAGATCCATTTTTAATTTTTTGAGGTATTTCCATACAGCTTTCCGCTGTGGCTGCTCCAATCTGCATTCCCGCTAACAGTGCAAAAGAGTTCCCCTTCCTCCACATTCTCACCAGCATTTGTTGTTTGTTGATTTATTGGTGATAGCCATTCTGACAGGTGTAAGGCGATATCTCATTGTATATTTTTAGTATATTTTATTGATTATGCTATTACAATTGTCCCACTTTTTTCCTCTCCTTTATTCCCCTCCATCCCCCTCCATCCTGCACCACCCCTGACACCTTCATTCCCCACCCTTAGTTCATGTCCATGGGTCATACATATAAGTTCTTTGGCTTCTCCATTTCCCATACTGTTCTTAACCTCCTCCTGCCTATTTTGCACCTACCAATTATGCTTCTTATTCCCTGTAGCTTTCCCCCATATTCTTCCCCCCCTCCCCACTGATAACCTTCCATGTGATCTCTATTTCTGTGATTCTGTTCCCATTCTATTGTTTGCTTAGTTTAGTTTTTGTTTTTTAGGTTCAGTTGTTGATCGTTGTGAGTTCGTTGTCATTTTACTGTTCATAGTTTTTGAACTTCTTCTTCTTAGATAAATCTCTAACATTTCATATAATAAGGGCTTAGTGATGATAAACTCCCTTAACTTTACCTTACTGGGAAGCACTTTATCTGCCCTTCCATTCTAAATGATAGCTTTTCTGGAGAGAGTAATCTTGAATGTAGGTCCTTGTCTTTCATGACTTCAAATACTTCTTTCCAGGCCCTTCTTGCCTATAAAGTTTCTTTTGAGAAATCGGCTGATAGTCTTATAAGAACACACTTGTAGGTAACTGTCTCCTTTTTTCTTGCTGCTTCTAAGGTTCTCTCCTTATCTTTAATCTTGGGTAACTTATGATGTGTCTTGGTGTGTTTCTTCTTGGATCCAACTTCTTTGGGACTCTGAACATCCTGGACTTGTATGTCTAGTTCCTTCAGCAGATTGGGGAAGTTTTCCTTCATTATTTGTTCAAATAAGTTTTCAGTTTCCTCTTCTCTTTCCTCCTCTTGCTCTTCCTCTTCTCTTTCTGGTACCCCTATGATTCAGATGTTGGGACATTTAAAGTTGTCCCAGAGGTTACTCAGCCTCTCTTCATTTTTTGAATTCTTGTTTCTTCATTCTGTTCTGGTTGGATGCTTATTTCTTCCTCTTGTTCCAAGTCGTTGATTTGAGTCCCAGTTTCCTTCCCTTCACTGTTGGATCCCTGTATATTTTCCTTTATTTCACTTTGTATAGCCTTAATTTCTTCCTTTATTTTGTGACCATACCAATCATTTCTGTGATTACCAGTGTTTTGAACTCCGCATCAGATAGGTTGACTATCTCCTTGTCTCTTAATTCTTTTTTTTTAACATTTTATTTATTTATCTTTAGAGGGGAAGGGAAGGAGAGAGGGAGAGAGGGAGAGAAACATCAATGTATGGTTGCCTCTTGTGCGTCCCCTGACAGGAACTGGCCCGCAACCCAGGCTTGTGCCCTGACTGGGAATCGAACTGCGATCTCTTGGTTCACAGGCCAGTGCTCAATCCACTGAGCTACACCAGCCAGGGCTGTCTCTTAATTCTTTATCTAGAGTTTTGATCTGTTCTTTCATGTGGGCAATATTTCTTTGTCTTGACATACCTGTTATGTTGTAAGGGATGGAGCCTTAGGTATTCATCAGGGTGGGGCAACCCACTTTGCTGCATTGTGGTGGTATATGCTGCAGAGGTGTCATAGAGGGAACAATGCCACTTGCTGGCTTGCTTGGCTCTTGTCCTCCTTTCCATCACTTCCCTCACTTCCCATAATTGGACTGTGTCCTTTCAGGTGCAGATTCCTAGGTGAGTTGGCTTGTGTACATTCTAGGATCCTGTGGGCCCTTCCAACAGACTCTCCTGAGAGACTGGGAGTTTCTCCTGCTGCTACACTCCCCATAGGTTTTTATATCCAGAGATTTTGAAGCTTTAGTTCCCTGTGCTGGAAACCTGGATTACACAATTGGTCTTGCTCCCCAGTTGTTCCTCCCAGCTTATCTGCACATGAATGTGGAACAACCTAGTCTGCCAGGCACTGTCTTATTCTGCCTCCACCCTGGCTTCCTGTCTCCTCCTCTCCTACCAGTCTGGATGAATGTTTCTTCTTTAACTCCTTGGTTGTCAGACTTCCATACAGTTTTATATTCTGGCACTTCTGGTTGTTTTTTAATTTAAATTGGTTGTTTTTCTTCATTTGGTGATGCGAGGGAGTGAAGCATATCTACCTATGCCTCCGTCTTGGCAGGAACTACTGGCTTCTTCATTGTGGTTTTAATTTGCATTTCTCTGATGATTAATGATGTTCAGCAATTTTCCTATTTCTATTGACCATCTGTATGTCCTCTTTGAAGAAGTATCTATTCAGGTGCTTTTCCTATTTTTTAATGGGGTTGGGTTGTTTGGTTTTTTTGGTGTTGAGTTTGTAAGTTCTTTATAAATTTTGGATATTACCCCCTTATCAGATGTATTGACAAATATGTTCTACTACTCTGTGGGTTGTCTTTTTATTTTGTTGATGTTTTCTTTTGCTGTGCAAAAAATTTTTAGTTTGATGTAGTCTCATTTGTTTATTTTTTCTTTGGTTTCCCTTGCCTGGGGAGATATATCTGAAAGAAATATCGCTATAAGCAATGTCCAAGATTTTTCTGCCTATGTTTTCTATAATTCTTACGGGTTTGAGTCTCACAGTTAAGTTGTTCATCCATTTTGAATTTAATCTTGTGTATGGTTAAGAAGGTGATCTAGTTTCACTTTTCTGCATGTATCTGTCCAATTTTCCCAACACCATTTATTGAATAAATTATCTTTAGCCCATTGTATGTGCTTGCTTCCTATGTATAATATTAATTGACTATACAGATGTGGGTTTTTATTTCTGATCTAGTTTGTTCCATTGAACCATGTGTCTGTTTTTATGCCAGTACCATGCTGTTTTGATTACTATGTCTCACAATATAGTTTGATATTAGGTAGCATTATCCCTCCAACTTTGTTCTTCTTTCTCAGAATTGCTATTGCTATGTGATATCTTTTGTGATTCCATAAAAATTTTTCAAATATTTGTTCTAGTTCTGTGAAACATCATTGGAATCTTGATAGGAACTGCACTGAATCTATAAATTGTTCTGGGTAGTATGGGCATTTTAATAATGTTAAATCTTTTCTATCCATGAACATGGTATGTGTCTCCACTTATTTGTATCTTCTCAATTCCTTTCTTCAGTGTCTTATAATTTTCTGAGTACAGGTCTTTTATATTCTTGGTTAGGTTTCTTCTTAGGTATTTTATTCTTTTTGAAGCAATTGTGAGTGGGACTGTTTTCTTAATTTCCCTTTCTGTTAGTTCCCTATTGATGAATAATAATGCAATTGATTTCTGGATATTGATTTTGTATCCTGATACTTTGCCAAATTCATTTATCAGTTCTAGTAGTTTCCTGGTGGAATCTTTGGGGTTCTCTATGCACAGTATCATGTCATCTTCAAATAAAGACAGTTTTACTTTCCAGTTTGGATGCCTTTTATTTCTTCTTCTTGTCTGATTACAGTGGCTAGGACTTCTAATATTACGTTGTATGAGAGAGGCAAAAGCTGACATCCCTGTCTTTTTCCTGATCTTAAGGGGAGTACGTGCAATGTTTGCCCATTGAGTATGATGCTGGCAGTGGGTTTGCCATATACCACCCTTATTATGCTTAGTTATATTCCCTCTGTTTCCACTTTGCTCAGTTTTTATCATAAATGGGTGTTGTATTTTATCAAATGCTTTTTCTGTGCCTGTTGATATGATTATGCAGCTTTATCCTTTATTTTGTTTATGTGGTGAATCACATTTATTGATTTATGATGTACCAAATTTGCATTCCCAGAATAAATCCCACTTGATTATGGTGTATAACCTTTTTGATATATTGCTGTATTTGGTTTGCTAATATTTTGTTGAGGATTTTAGCACCTGTGTTCATCAGGGATAGTGATGTCATTTTTTTTCTTTTGGTATCTCTATCTGGTGTTGGAATTAGAATAATACTGGCCTCAGAAAATGAGCTTGGGAGCTTTCCTTCTTCATGAATTGTTTGAAATAGTTTGAGAAGGAGAGGTGTTATTTCTTCTCAGAATGTTTGGCAAAATTCACCTGTGAAGTCATCCAGTCAAGGGCTTCTGTTTTTTGGGAGTTTATTGATCACTACACTTCAATTCCACTAGCTAAAATTTGTCTATTCAGATATGCTGATTCTTCCTGATATAGTTTTTGAAGATTGTATGTTTCCAGGAGGCAATAATATTTTAATAAATGGGATCTATGCAGTGGGAGAAGATAGTAAAAATATTCTGTAGTGATAAAGAGATTTGAAAGCATTGGCTTACTGTTCAAGTCAGCAATGAGTTTGCTAACAGATATAAAATAATGTATAAGATACAATAATTTAGTATCTGTCTTATTTGAAAGCTTTATATTCTATAATTTCATATATTTAGAGTTCCTATCTTAGATCCCACACCCATGGTTGTTCTTTCTGGTTAAATTCCACCAAAACTACTAATTATTATACTTTTTAAGACATCAAAAGGAATACTTGGAAACAGACAATGAATGTACCTATTAGTCTGTAACAAATTATTAAAATGAAAATAAACAGTCTTGTTACTTGCATGTGTATATACATTTACAAGCAAATTGAAGAAATCCTAGTGTTGTTACTGTGCATGAATTTTGTAGACTAATTAGCATGAAATACAACTTGCACTAATTCACTAGGGGCAAAGGGAGCATGAAATTATCTTTACTTGTTAATTTATCATTTTATAGTAAATTGCTCATATTGAGTATTTTTTTCCTAGTGGTAATAATACTCCCTTGTCATAAGAAGAGAGTCTATGCAGTAACATCATGAACTTCCTCTTTAATACACCATTTTATATTACATTTCAAATATGGTTAAAAAAAATGAGGCCAGCTTGTACCCCACATCACTCATTAGAGCTCTCTCCTCCTAGTATGACATCATCTCTGTAGTCATCTTGTAAATTACCATTCATATGCTTTTGACCTCAATTGACTGTGCTACACTCATTACCTAGGCAGAGCATTTGAGATTTGAAAGGATTTATGTTGTACTTGAGTTTTCTGAATTCAAGCCCTGAGTGGGTCCATGAGGTAAAAATGTTCAGAAAAATAGTAACTTCAACACACTCAAATTTATTGCCTGCAAACATTATCTAGGCATTTCCAATTAGTACAAAAAAACCCCTCTACCAGTCAATTCCCATTGAGTTGCTAGGTATTGTGCTAGGTATGGAAGGAACACTTAGCTACTTATGAGAAGTACTTTACTGGTAATGAAAGATTTGGGCTTCAATTTGGCTCCGTTGTACCTGGAAAAAGACACAACTCTGCTTTTTTGTTTGTTTGTTTCGGCTGAACCAACCAAAAATGGCTTTGTTAATTGAGGGCTGACCTTATGCTAAGGTGCTCGATAGAAGTAGCATATATTCCCAACGTAAATTTTTATAAAGTTATTACATGTAAAACAATATGCATAAACTATATATGCATATTTTATAAAAATATAAGGTATCATTATTGTCTATTTTTAAGCAAACATGCAGGTAAAATACCCACTGACCTAAGTATTACAAATTACTAAATATGATTTTTATACCAAATAATTATATAAAATAAAAATAGTAGGAAGTTCTATCACCATGTTTTTACTTAGGCTACTAATTTCATAAACTGCAAAACTGCGGAATGCTTGCTGTACTCAGCACCCCATTCTAACAGATATAACCATGTGCAGGTGACAGCACAGGTGACAGGTCAGTGTAATAGCATCTGGTCTAACAGCAGCCACTCTATAGGACATCTAGGAAGGACAATAGGTTATATGGGAGAGATACTTTCCTCTCCCCAGAGCTTGAACTGGAGATGGCAGAATCAAGTTAGAGGATGGGGGGATGGAAGGGGGAAAAAAGATATGCAAGAAAGAGCACACACAACATGAACAACTGGCTCATGTTGCTGAAAAAGATTCCGAGGCTGAGGAAGTAAGGCAGGAGCATGGAAGCTCGGGCTGCCGTGACTTTTGGGCAAATGTTAAACCAGCATGTAGTTCAGTCTCTTTCGAAGTCCAACAGTATAGCAGTGTCCCTTTCGCTTATGAAGTCCCATTTAGCCCCGTCCCTGGATTCCCATGTACTGTGGCTATAGGGTCATGCTTATTGTCTTTTTTATTTTCCATCCACATGATTTTTCATGGATAATCCCCTCCCAACTTTTAATCAAAGGACTTAATGCTACTGTAACCCAAAGGAATCTAATGCAGATGATTCCATAAAATTTTGAGTACCTTTTTTTTCTGTGTAAGCCAAAGCTGTATTGCTTTAGGGTAAGAAGTGATAAGTATAATTGTATTTTTTTGGTCATGCAAGGCTATTTTGATTCTCTGACTTCATTACTTGTTATATTATCCAAGACATTTAATAATTTATTGCATAATAGAAATAAAATCTATTTTTATTTTACCTTGGTGATAGCAGAGTACAAAAATTACTAGCATAAAAAATTAAGCCGGAGCAGGCAAGATGGCGGCATGGTAAGAGGACGTACATCTCTGCCTCCCACACATAGGTCTTAAACCGGGACATTTTTCAAAGCAGCACAGCAAACAGACACCAGAAACACAGCATATTTGAAAACAGATTATCGAAAATTGCAGTGGACGTTGAAAAACCGGACGTGAGACAAAAACAAAACAAAACAAAACAAAACAAAACAA